>OX457086.1:6855950-7012811 GCA_949752835.1 Empis stercorea | reverse complement strand
ACAAGGTGTGCGGATGCACCATTTTAAAATATTCATCACTTGTTGGTTTTTTTTTTCTCATGTTTTTTATTTATTTCGAAACGAAATCGTGTGAACCACAATAAAAAAAAATTAATATTTTCAACAATATTCTTTAAATGATTATTCCTCCATGTCCATATGGTCTTCAATTCACTAGAAATAATCAAAACACATGAAATTTTATGAAAGGATAAATGGAAATCCTTGCAATTTATAATTTTGCATAATAGAAATATCCGCAATAACACAAAAAAAAAAGGACAAACAATCCTTGGAAATAAATTTTAAAATAAATTTCAAGAACGGATGGTTAAATTTGTTTTTTTTTTATGTTTGTAATTTTAAAATGTCCTTTGCGAGCTTCTGATTGATGTTATATGTGGAATTGAAGGACAGAAACGAATTAAAAAATTTTAATGGTCAAAAAATAATTTTTTAGCGCCATAAAATTTGCTATTTTTGAAAATAATTTTGTTTCTTGGAATTACCTGCAAAAAAAAATTTTATGTAGGTCAAAAGTATTTTTTATGTTAAATAATTTTTATGAGGATGTTTCTGATTTCCTGTTTTATGCAAGAATTTCGATTTCTTTTTGCATAATATTTTTTTATGAATATTTCTAATATTTGATCAGAAAATATTTTTAAATATAATTTACTGATTTTGTAAAATTTTATATATTTTTTTATAACGAAAAATTCTTAATTTTTCTCTCAATTCATAAACAACTGGCTTAGTTTTTTTTTTCATTTTCTTAAAAGAAACAAGATTTTTTTTCTTGTATATTTTTGAAAACTAGTTTTTTTCATCTTTAACTAATAAATTATAGAAACTCGACAAAAGATTTTTGGTCCTTTTATACAGCTGTTAATACAAAACTAATAACAATTTTACTATGATATTTTTTTTTTAAATACCAAAAACATTTAATTTATTTATCCTTGAAGAAACTATGAATATAATATTAAATTGAAATCAGAGTAAAAGAGAGAACCAGCATCGTAAAAAAGGATCACATTTAATTTAAAGAAATTTTATATTTTAGGAAATATTTCTAAAAAAAAACTTACCTAAAAAATTTTTCTAGAATTTTCAATTTTGTAGGCAGAAAACAAAACGAAGGTTTAACATAAATACTGTAACACAAATTCTCTAATAGACAAAATAAGTATTCGGAAATTTTTAGAATCAAGATAAGTTAATGAGTTAATGGATATTTAAAGAATTCTGAAGAATTCAAATGCTCGCCAGAGACTGTAATGAAGAGGATGAAATATGCCCGCTGGCTGATTTACATCATTTGCTCAAACATCAATTTTTTACAATCAATAAAGAAGGTAAATCAATGTTCAGTATATAAGAACTGAAACCTTTTTTCCTTAATTCAAACCTCAAAACCATTAAATTCACTAGAAGTCCTTCAAACAATTTTTTTTAAAAAATATCTCTAATTATTTAATTTGAATATTAGAATATAAAATTCCATTTTTACTCGAATTTTTAAATACCAAATTTATTCATTTATATTTTTTTGGGCACAATTACTCTTCACATTTGGGTGCAATGTATTTTCCGGTCAAAATTTTATCGAATTGTTTTTCGTGTTACGGCAGGTGATATAGTTAAAAAAATTTACAACTTTCTGCTCACTTATAAAAATATTCTCCATGTAAATTTTTGGCAATTGGCCTGGAAAAAAAAAAAAAAGAATTATGTATTTTTGATCGACACGCTTCCCAAAAATTTCTTCAATAATTTTTTTCGGAATGATGGTGTTCAATATATAATTGTGGTTTTTTTTTTTTTTGAAAAAGCTTTCATTAATCGCAATGCATGCAAATTAAATATGTTAATTTTTTTATATACACAAGTAATTTTCAAAACTGTGTGACCACAGCAGGTGGATTGAAATTGGAATTGAGTTCATAATTGAACCTGGAAAATTTCAAAAATTTAATGATAAAGAAATTGTGATGTATTACAAATTTCCATGTACAAATTTAATTGATTTTAATTTGTATTAGAAAAATTCGTAATGAGATTTACTATTTTTGTGTTGCATTAAAAAATTGCATGTTGTTTCTTTTCACCTGGTGTGTCCTTTCTGTATGAAAATTCAATATATAAAAATCATTTTTTCCTCTTGAAAATGTGCAAAATATTGAAGTACTTTATTAGATTTTTGCTTATTTGATACTTGAAATTTTATAATAATAGGAAAACATATTTTCCAAAAAAAAAAAAACTATTTACTTTTTGTTACCAAATTCATTAAAAACTTATTTGAAACTCGTTTGTAAAAAATTTCTTAAGGATATTTTTTTTTCTGTTATTGTTTTGTATTTAAAATTGTAAAAATTTTCTACCACATATTGTGCAATAAAATATCCTTAAGAGAGAACAACAAATCTTGGTATACAAAAAGTAAAAAAAATTCTTGGAATTATTTTTTTTAAAGTATTTTCGGACAAATTGCATTTTTTGATGTTGGTGTCGTAAACACCTTTACAAAATGAAGATCTTAATATTAAATTATTATTATAGTTTTTAGTTTGTTTTTTTTGTGAAGTGAATGTAGGATAAATTTAAGAAGGAAGTATTAACAATTTTCATTTATATTTTCTGGGTACAAATTAAAATTTTTAAGGATTTTACTTTAAAAAAAAAAAGGATATTAATTCCAAGCAATTGAGCAGGCAAAGAAATTTTTTGTTGTAATTAATTTTTATATTATTTGTAGTAATATTGTTGGGTTGGTCCAAGGAAATGGGTCACAATAAAGGATGTACTAAAAATATGGAAAAAAGTAAGGAAAGTCAAGAAAATTCAAGTTATTAGATGAAAATGGAAAGAAAATCAAGGAAATTCATCATTAAGCGAAGATATAGTGCAGTAATCTAGTGTAAAATGGCTGAAGTAGCTTTTATTATTTGTAGTAACGTTGGTCCATTCCATTCTCTTGGATTGCAGTATCGTTTTAAGTAAATGCAAAAAATCCAAGTTATTAAATAAAAATGAAAAAAAAATTGAATTCGCTTCTACATAAAGCTAAAATATGATGCAGTAGTCAAGAGTAAAATGATTGGGAGTAACAAATATTGTAGTACTAGCCGGCTTTACCTATGAAAATACAAGAAAGCACACTGCATTAGTCAATTTCAACTCAAATATTTCGAGAACTGAGAACTGATTCGTTAGTAAATTAAAAAATTTGCTTTCCAATAAGTTCGTAAATTTCAGAAAATTCGAATTGCAGACGTTCGTAATTGAATACATCCTTCAAATATGTCTCTAATATTGTGCATTGATTACTTCTTATTTCGCACACGACAAAATTGATTCTATTTTTTTTTTTGCTTTGCAACAGAAAAAAATCTCTTGATCAACACAATTTTTTTTTGTTGGTCTCAATTCTTAATGCAGCAATTAAAATAACACATATGTTATTTAATTTTTTTGATATAATTAAAATTACATATATGCTTTAACGAGTTTATATATAATTAAGTCAACAAAAAAAAATGTCTTTATTTTTAAACCCAAAAGTAAAATAAAAAAAAAATCTGCAATCCTGGACTCGAAATCGTATCGCAAAAAAAAAATAAAACCAATAATAAAAAAAACTATAATCAGATTTTTTTTTTTATAATCATTGGAGGAGCAGAAGGACAATAAAATTACATTTGACATAAGGACCCTAAAAAAAACTAATTTTAAAGACGTTCTTGTTAACAAAAAAAAAAAAATGAACCATCAATAAAAAAAAGATGTAAATTAAGACAATTCAAGTCTTATTTAAATATAGTAATAAAAAAAAAATTAATGTATTAACTTGGCTGGCCGGGTGTTTTTTTTTTCATCTACCCAAACCTTCTCTGCATGGCTTTTTGAGTAAATTACGACATTAATTTTTAGTTTTTTTTTTTTCGAAGTGCTGTAAAAAAACAGGCTGTACACATACTAAAAGAATTATTTTTTTGGAAATTATTTTTGTATACGCATAGATGGAAACCTGGCACTTTGTAATATTGCTTTCTTATGGTTTTGTTTTTTCAGATTACATTGGTTATTTTTGTTGTTGGTTTTGTAGGAGAGAAGAGCAGGTAACTTAAAAAAAAAAAGAAGATATTTTGGTTTAGGCTTTTTTCGTAGGAGAAAACAGGGAAAGTGAACCTTTTTCTAGTGGACACATAACTTTGATTCCAAAATTTGTATATTGGCGTAATTCAGCTATCACATAATTCAGCTATGGTTGCAGTGATTACTATACAACCATGCGTCTAGTAGCTCATCAATTTCCTAAAGACACATGATCAAGTGAGCTTCAGTGGGCAATTACTTCAATTGGATCAGAAAAAATGATCCACTGAGCTTCAGTTGCAAGTATATTAGCTGAATTAATGAACTTTCTCGTGACTAAAAAACTGAAATACAATAAGAAATTCAAATCTCATTCGGACTTGTTAAAGAAATTGTTCCATCAATAGCTGAAATTGTAGATGAATGTGACTCAATATTAGTTGGTTCAATCAGAATCAGATAGTTCGCACATATAATAGTCCAAATAGAGTACGAAAGAATTAGATCATCTCTTATATATTTTGCTGTAGAATTCAATTGATCAATTGATCGCAATAGTGCAATCTTTTCATTCGTTTTTATGGTAGTTTAATCAGTTAGAGTTTAACTCTTGATGCCTTAACAAAAATTTTCATCTTACTTACATTAAAATGTTCTTCTGCTCTGTCATCAAAATAATATGTTCCAAAAATAATTTTTTGGTCCACTACAAAACAAAAACATCGAAGAAATTAAAGAAGAAAATTTCATTTATTCTTTTTGCAAAAAGGACATCTGCTCTTCCACCTTTTTTATAAACATAGTAGTGGAGTTTTTTTTTTGTATACGAATTTTCAATCAAATTCATAGCAAACTTCGTTCGTCTCTCTATCCTCTTTTCTCTGTTTTTTTTTTTGGTTTCTTCAAAAACGAAAACTCGTTCAAAAAAGCATCAAATTTTGCTTTAAAAACAAAAAAATGATGAACGGAGAAGGAACAACAACAACAAAAAAATTGGGCAATATTAAATTATTCAAAAACATATACGCAATTTTTTTTTGTTTACAACACATACAGTAATTCGAGCCCTTAAGGTACAAAGATTTTAAGATCGGATGACCAAAATAAAAGACAAAAAAGAAGTTCCATCTCCACTTTTCTCTATTGCTTCGTCGTGGTCTCAAAAACAAAAACTTTTCCAATAAAATTTTCTTATTCGATCCAGTAAAGTAAAAAAAAAAAAATTCCAGAATTTCATTGATTTGTAAATTTGGTCGCGTGGCTGATGGTGAATCCTTCTTTTGTATATAGTTTTCATGCCATTATTATTATTTTTTTGGTTACATTTTCATCATTATTATTACAGCATTCAAAAGAGAGTTTTGTGTTGTGTGTGATCTTATATTTTTTCTATCACAAATATGTATATAATTTTTTAACCACTTCCTCCGCCTTCATCAATTTTATTAGCTTCTACAATGATCTTTTAACCTGTTTATTGGTTTAGTATATAGTTGAATTTCTCATCATATTTAAAAGGTTTTTGAACGCATAAATAATTATTACGTGTATTTTTTTAACCTTAGCAGGGGGAAAGGGAAATTATATATTGATCACCAGCATCTTTATTTTTTTTTCTTAGTTTATGAGATGAGATCAATTTTTTGCGCATATGATTATCATTTTATTGTTCGCCTCGGGTGGGGACAATTTAAATAATTTTATTAAATATAAAGAAGATCGCACGCGCACGTACTTGTAATTTAACTGGGGTTCTACTATGCTGTTGGTCCTTTTTTTTGTTTTGTGGTAAAAATTTTGATTGAAATTATAACGGATATGATGGGAATTTTTCTGTTTTTATACCAAAAAGGAATATAAAAAAATACTAATTAGACCATGAAAGAGAGACCAATGTTGAATTAAATTAAAATATTAATTTATGTTCAATTAAATTATACTATGGACATTTTCAAAATTTTGATGATCATGACTGAAAATCAAGAATCTCTTTCAATGTAAATTTATAATTGGTCATTGAAAGGCGGGTAGGCGATATACTAAAAGATTATTTTAATAATATTTTTTGTCTTTAGGTATACAAAAAAAAAATGTAAATTGTGAATAATTTATTAAGAAATCTTACAATGTATTAAAAATATTATGAAATTAGTAAAAAAAAAAACAAGGATCAGGCAATAACTTATTCAGCTTTATGGACCAATAATTAATTTGATCACTCTTTTTTGTTGTTGTAAAATTAAATTTCTTGCTAGTAAATTTATCAAATGACGAAGAATGTTCCTGGTTCTTCAATTATATATAGAAGCTAATTTGTATGCATTGAGCTTTGAAGAGTTTAGTTTTGTAGATACATAAATCATTTTAGTTGATCTTTAAACTATAAATCAACATTATCGTATATGTCCAATTTCAAAATCAAGGCATCTATTCCATTTGTTTTGTACTCATTGAAGGGCAGAAAATATTATCTGAACCTTAATTGTACTCATTTAAGGGCAGGATACTTACATATTTATTTACATAAAGGACGTTTTAGCCCTAATGAGGCAAGGATGAGCAATTAATGGCAGTTGAATAGATAGATAAGGACAAATCAATTGCAACTATAATGTACTATTCCAATCAACGGTGATTGTCATACCTTCTTGTGGTAGCCACCGAAAATTGTGAAATCAATCAGAACCTTTCTTACTAAACTGCTAAGCGCCAGTGCTGAATATAATTTTGCAATGGGTCGATCGAAATTCAGTACGTACTAAAAAGAATGTAAACCGTACTAATTATTGGGCTTTTTCGTTAACATTGACACATTGGCGGGCACAAAAAACATTACGTTATTCAGCTAAAGCTGAAACAAAAGATCACATGATCGGTCCACTGCGAATGCAGTAAATGTCCTCCAACGTGTCAAATGACCGCAGACTCTTAACTAAATCTATAAGATAAATGATAAAATTTACATTCGTAAACCCTAAAATCCTTTTTAATTTTCATTATATTTGATTTAGGTCATCATCCTTTTTATTTTTGTCTCATATTTTTGATCATTTATTTATTTTGTGGTGACATTTTATCAAAAAAATATAATTCGAAAAGCAAAGTGTATAAAACATGTTTTTTTTATGTATACTCGTATAATTAGGCTTTCCAAAATACACCATTAATAATTACACCATAAAATAAGTATTACTTTACAGCCAGGTGATACTTTGTTATAATATTTTGTATGTTTTTTTTTACGGTAATTATGTTTTAAAAGCATTATTTTCCCCCTTCTTTTCATTCCAAAATGAATTAAGCACGCGACTTAAAACTTAAGCAAGCTGATTTGGTTGTTTTTTTTTGGGGCATTATATAAAATTTATCAGCTACTGCTGCAATCGCATAATAATAATATTAAAAAAAAAAATATAAATAAATATCTCATTAATTTTAACAGCATAAAATGAGACACTGATCTCTGATCAGTTTGTTATAATGTTTTCTTAATATTTAATAAGCCATGATTTCAGTTATTTAATAGTAGTTTTTGTTGTCAATACTAAACAAACAGTGTAGATTTGTAGAAGAACTATTGTGTAGTAGTCTCATAATCATTGGATTGTTAGTGAATGATCTTTTCTGCGTCTATTTTACTATTTGAAATTCAATGTTTTATCAGAACCAGATGAAAATATTTATATTTTATGATGCAGTGTCTTAGGTTAGGTGCAGGAATCGCACTGGAGCGCCACGTAAATGCAGCCATTAGGCTTATTATAACATCCCTCATAGTTGCTCTTCTTGCAAGCCTGTACTGCTGATGTAGCTGTACAGATTTGACATAGATGGGTTCCATGAATCAGATGGGGAAATGTTAACTATGCAGATGCTCCAGCGCCAGCCGCATATTCATAAGAGCTACACATTCACATATTAAATGTTCCGTCGTTTCATCCTTGCCTTTAAAGGCAGACAATTGACTTATGTTACATTCTTTTCTTACCTTCTCTAAGACGAATTTGGCCTGCAATATTAAAATATATTTTTTGGTCACATATTTAGACAAAGATAAATAGCTCCGGCTGGTGGACGAATTTTAAGTTTGTATATAAGCTTTGTATGATTGTATTTGATTCATCAAGCTTTTCTGTACATTTACTACGTTTAAGCTTTTAGAGGAAAATTTGATCAAATTTATAGTAAATTTTTCTTCTATCTTACTAAAAATTGTGTCCAAATTCAATTTGAGAGAACTCACTTCTACGACAGACGAACAAACTGACAGAAAAACCATTGAAAAACTCAAATTGAAAATAGATTCTAAATTTTGTATATTATGATATGTGATGATGATTGGTCTGATTGTCACACTAAATAATAGTATGATAGCTTTTTTCGATTTAATTTTATGTATAGTAGAAATAATTTCGTATTGCGGGTGAGTGCATCCGTTTTTTATAATACATAATTTTTTTTTTTTTTTGTTTTGGATCAAAAAATTATGAAGATTATTGACATTTTTTCTTTTTAATTATAAATTTTCTAAGCTTAATGGCAAAAAAAAAAAAGTAAACATACCAGAGCATAGCGTGTGCAGCATGTGGAGTAAGTATACAAAAAAAGAAATGAATTATTGCAGAAAGAAAGGTAAAAAAGTAGAGTTATTATCATATAAAGATAGAGAGAAAGAAGAAGGCGGCTGTTTATTTGCCATCATATTAAAAAAAAAATATTATTTACAATTTTTTGTTTTTGATATTTCCACCTGAATGGATTTGATAGAGCAGTAAAACACCTGCAGGTTGACGACTTTTAATATTGTTATAAAATTAATTTTTTTACAGTATTTTTTTTTTATTTGTTTGTTTTGATATTGATAAACCAGAATAAAAAACCGTAGCATAAAATAAGCGGGTATTGTGATATGAAGCAGTGACGAGCGATTATATACATATAAAAATATCTTGGACAATTTTGTTTGTCGTTGTTTACTATTTAAATATAGCATATATTATTGAACAGTTGACCGAACATAAATTTTATCATCTGCTCTTTTTGATTTATTTATTTTTTTTTGTTAAGATTATAATTTTTTTTTTAATTTAACTTATAATTATAAGAAATTGAAGTATGGTAGATGGTAGATCAATTAATTTGTATAAATTATAAAATTCGAAAAGAGTTTATAAATTGATCAAAACTTTGATAAATTTTATCACTTTTTTGTCGTTTGCCATTAATTGATCGTGGAGAGATATTATATATTCTGTTTTAATATAAAAAACCAACAGTTAATTATCATCGATATGTTATCTAACTGTTAATTATCTGTTAACTAGCTTTTATCTAACCGTTAATATTGTTATATATTGAGTGTTCTTATTTTATCTAATTGTTAGCTAACTTATATTTGTTGAATGTTATCTTATTTGTTTAATGTTATCTAGTTAACTAAGTATCATCTAACTATTAACTTATTTATACAAGCCTGAACATATATAATTGAAAATTGTAGAATGTACAGCAGTTTTTTCGTTTGATTACGGAGTTTTTCTCTTAGTAATTTATTTGTCATTTTCATAATTAAATTCTTTTTCTGTTAAATTTCTTTTAACTGTCTGTTAACTTACTGGGTTAACTTAGTATACCAATAATTTTCTTAATCATACTTTAAATACCATAATGTCTCATTTTGTTCATTGTACATTATTCAGTGCTGTGTTAATTTTCCTTATATAATTTGAATATGTTTTTAGTTAATCACTTTAGTTAAATCACTAAATGTGCAACATTTTAATTAAATTTAATATCATGATGAGATATTAATATACCTGAAAATGAATGTAAAACTACTATAACTTTTTGTATATAAATTACATTTGTATCCTTATGGTGTCATCATATTTTAATTAAAATTTACAGTTTGGCTATAGTGATTATTTTCACACAAAAACAACACCATCACTAGCCAAATTACTATATGAAAATTGAAGAGAAAAAAACAAAATCTATAGTGTTTCTTTTGGAAGTCACATGCCAATTTAATACCATTTTCGGTGCGTAAAATATAGTTAAAAAAAAATAAATGATTTAATGATTATATACCAAAAAAATTATGGTTAAACATTTCTCACATTGTGCGCTATTAACAGAAGAATCATTAAACGTTATGTTTGGGTATACCATCCATTGTACAACCATACACAATTAATGATTATTATCAAAAACTATTGAAATGGTGATAAATTTTCGGATGAGATTTACTTTCTATATAATACTTTTTAAAGCTTTTTAGCTATATAACCAATAAAGGAGACACAAGTTTTCTTCTCTCTCAATTAGTTTCGTATTTTATACAAAAAAACTATAAATTCCTTTTATACAGTTTTGTGTTGTTGTCGTCTTTTTTCTGTTTCTGGTGAAAAAGCGTGGCGGCGGCGCATGTGGTCCCCGCTAAGACTATATATTTAAAGAAGAAGATCTTTTGCGATTACCATGATGTCAAGTTTTCTTAAATTTAATTTAAAGTATCTTCAAAGCTGCTTAAATGTTTTGTTGTTGTGGTCGCGGGCGGTTTTATAAAAATAAATAATTAATTGCGCCATTAGAAAAAGAAATAATAATGCGAAGACTGGTTTTCTACTGTAAGCATAGCAAAAAACAAAATAAAAGTGGGACAAAATGGGACATAAAAACAAATAAACGCATCTTAGAGTTTTATGGACATTCACTTTTTTTTTCTTCTTACTTCTTGTATTTACTGATTTTAGTGATAAAAAGAGTTAATAAATTATTACTGGAGTTGTTTTTTTTAAAAGATATTTATCGTTAGTTTATTTGTTGTTGTCGTTAGATTGGTTTTTTTTACATAAATTCAATAATATAATAAATTAGGAATTAATGTTACGCAAAATTCGGTATTTTATGATAGCAATCATATAAAACTTCACCTAAAGAAAAAATAAATAAATATCAATTTGATTGGGTCATAAATTTTCGTATTTATATATAAGATTATTTTTGTAAGGTAAATATATTTTTTTTCGTCTATGATTATTTCTAAATTAAGAAAATTCTTTTAAACAGAATTTACCAGAAAGAATAATTTTTCTGATTTATAGTTTAGATTTAAAGTTTTTGATGATTGTAAGAAGATTTCTTAAAGATTTTCAACCAGAAATTCTTAAATCTTCTAAGATGACCTAATTTTTTTATTACCTTAATTTTTAAAATTTTGTTGAATTTCCACGCCAACAACTAAATTTTTTCTTAATATCGTCTTTATATAGAAATATCGGTTTGGGTAAGTATATTTAATATACTGCAAAAGCAGTAACTGCTAGCTTGGAAGACCTTGTAGTGTTAATTCCGTAGTTCATTTTCTAAGAGTGCTGGAAATACTCAATTTTCTTCCAAAGATTTGAAGAAGTTAAATGTCAATTTAACTTTATATACATCAGACGATTTGTTATATGTATTTTTCCATTTTGCTCTGTTTGGTCTCTTGATATATACTACGAATGGATGACTACTTCCATCTGCCAGGATCACATTGAAGAAATTGAGAAAATTACTTCTAATGAATTTTTCTTACAGGCTCGTTAACTGATCCATCGAATTTCTCTATCAATTATATTCGATTATTCATTATTTTAGACAGAACTCTGCAAATTCTTTACTAGATCGTTTATTCCATGGCAGAACTCTCGTTTATAAAATCCGGATTTAATTCCTTTACGCATCTTTCCAACGTCATTTTCGTCTAATCTTTTAGCTCTATTAAAGATCGATCTTAAATTTTTCTTTAATTTTTTAATAACAAGAAATTCATTTGATTTTGATCTAAAATTTTTAATTTTCCTGATCCTAAATAGAATTTTAATAGTAAATGTTAAGATACTTAATCAAAAAGATGTTGACATATTTAAGTATAATATCTATTATTATATTTTTACTATTCTTATATTTTTCAGGATTTCAAAAAAAAAAAAAAAAAAGTATATCACGCGTGTCCGTAACATAACGAATTTCTCCCTCACATTTTTGTTTTTATATAAAATTTGAAATCATTTCTATTATGCGAATATCATTTTTTTATGCACCCTACTACAAAGATTTATTTCAGTTCGTTGGTCATAGTTTTTTTTTTTTTGTTTGATTGTTGCTTATTTTGTTAAACGACCAACAATGAACCATAAATATTAGAAAAATATTATTTATATTTTATGTCATAAGTTTAATTTATTTAATATTCTTCATTGACAATGAACAAAAAGCATAAATAGATCGTTCATACAGAGAGTTTATTATTTTCTTATATTTTTTGGAGGATTTATTGAAAAATCTTCATTTTCTCTATGCTTTTTGGATAATATAAAAGAAAATGTATAGAAGAATCTTTCATAGAGTTTTTTGTTTGTCCGCATTGAGGCAAACATGAAAATGTCGTTCAATGGAATAGAAATTTTGTCTTAAAATTAGAAAAAATTGTTTTTCCAGCTGAGGACTTTTGGAATATACACTGATAAAATATATTTATGTAGGATGTAACGATGTAACCAAGAAGTTTGGGAATCCATTTTCAATTTTATGAAATTTTATGCTTTAGTTTTTTCTGAAATTGCTCAAAATTTAAGAATTCTTTACCTGGTAATAGTATTTAATCTTCTATATTTTATAGTATTTCTAGGTGAGATTTGTCCTTTGAAAATCATTGCCTTTTGAAATTCTTAAAATTGATTTTGATCTTTTGATGGTGAAATTTAATTGAAAAACGCCCCAGTGGAATTGTGAAAGGACAAATTTGAATTGGAAATTTTATAAATATTGGATAAAGGCTTAAAGTTCTCACTAAATGGTATTTTTTTACTTGTAGTTCACGACGCGTTGGACAGCTTCGTATTCGATCAAATTGTCAATTTCTGAGGGCGAATTTAAAGATTATTCTAATTGTAAATTTCCTAAGTTTCAGAGAATAATGACAAAGTCGGAATCCTCTTCAAATTCTTCAGCATAATAATTAGATTTTATATAAAAAACTTCTTTCAGTGTAATAAATTTTTATTGTCCTATAATTATTAGAATTCACTTATGTAACTCAGATGTTAATAATTCAATAACTTCCACAACAAAAAATTTACCATTGTCCATGTTTACAATATCTTTACATTTTCTTTCAATTATTTTCGAAAAGGACCTTTTTTTCTGGGCAAGAAATTTATTTATTAAAATTGCAATTTCATATTTTATAAATTCTTTACAAATTTGGATTTTTTTTTTTAAATGCAGCATAAAACATAACAAAATGCAATTCATATTTTCCCAATCTTCCAAATCTTTAAATTTTCTTAGAATTTTTCTAAATTTTATTCATAAAAAGTAAATGCGTTAAATTATAAATATTTTTTAAAATCAACAAAAATTTCGCGTATAAAAGTTAAAAAACCAAAAATTTAAATTACTTTTATTATTTTAATTATTTTATAGAGATTTTTTCTAAGAGTTAGCGCAGTCATAAAAGTTTTATATGATTTTTATACCTGGGCAAAAAAATTAAAAGTAAACGAAATTTGAATTCCTTTCTACCTAAATTTATGTCCTTTATTTGTTATGTTGTATATCTTAGTTTTGGTTTCACACTTCAGCGAAATTATTTAATCTCCTGAAAATAAATATTTATTTTATTTGAAAAAAAAAACTACTGAAAATTATTTTGAAAATTGTAAATCATTAAAAACTATAAATATTTACTTACAAAACGGATCGCCTTTCTTAGAATATTTTGCAAAATTATCTTCTTACCTGAATAAAATTTATTATAGTAGGTAAATAAATTTTTTAATTATTTAATTTTTATATTTTTACAGAAGCGTAGAAACATCTGGGGTAAAAATTTGCATTCAAGAAATTTGAAATTAATCTCTGGAAGAATAAGGATTCTATTTTTGGTATAATACAAAATTGCACAATTTTACTTTATCAAAATTGAAAAAAGGGGTAAGTAAAAAAGGATTTAAATTTAATTTTTTTTTTGTTATTATTTACAATAAAAATATTCGTTATTAAAGTGCTTTTGTCATCGGAACTGTGTACTATTAAATCCTTTTTCTATATGCATTTGCGCATAGTAACATAAACAAAATGAAATGATTGCGTAGCAAAAAAATTTCAAATGAAAATAAAGAAGATCCTTTCTTGTTGATAGGATTGTGCGTGTGTGTGTGTGGGTTCTATTCAAATTATATGAAAATATTTTTTTTGGAAAAAAAGGATTTAATTTTTTTTTTCTATATTTTTTGATGGGCTTAAAAAAAATCATTGAAAATTTTTGTGTTTTTTTATGAAATAATTTTAAACAATGAAATTGTCCTAGAAAATCCTTTTATTTTGATATTTATGCTTTATTGATAATAAGCTAATATGAATTGTTAGCTGAATTGTTATACTATTGAAATTGTTGTAGCATCAAAATTTAATAAATCTTCAAATGGTTTTTGATCACATCAGGATTAAAATCTTTAAAGAATTCTAGTTTTCCCACAATTTTTATCATCTTGGGAGCAAATTTTTTCCAGGTTAACGTGATCTATGTCTTTCTTAAGCACAGCAACACATTTTGTGGGTTATTCATTGCCGAAAAAAGAGTGATTCTTAGAAAGCATATATGATGGAGTGCGGTTATCAGTAAAGGAATAAATTGTAAACCAAAATCAGGCTGATTTTTAGTCAAGACGAATGCGTGGCTCACTTGATTTTACGTCTAATATATAGCCTAAATATTCTATTACAATTGTCGACTGGCTGTAAGTCAATTGTTTATTAATGAGACTCAGGATTCTCGTGAACTTCGACTGAAAATCGGCTTTAAACATAACAAAGCTTATCAATCAAGCTGAAAAATTTAATATCAAATAATAGTTTTTTAATATTTCCAAGAATATTAACTAAATAACAATTTTTTTTATTTATCAGCAATAAAAAAAAAAATTGCAGCTGCAACATCAAATTTGTTTACAGAAAAATAAGACACATTTTCGATATTCAAATTTTTAGTATTTTTTGAAGACTGTTGTGATAATAAGAGAAACATATATTCCTCATCATATATTCTGAAGTACAGCCACGAGCCAAATGTTTAAAGTATAAAAAAAAATTTAATAAACAAATATTGATTTTATAGTTTTCTGTGGATTAATATATAAATTCAGAGACTTTTACATTTAAAAATTAGATAATCGCAAATTTGACTTTGACAAATTTACCATATAATAAAAATATTTCTGGTATTAAATGGAAACATTGTATAATTTTTACTGTTCGTAATAACAAAAAAACTATTTGTCGGGGGAGAATAATTCATTTAAAGTCAAAATAATAATTTTCGATTTAATTGTGATACATTAACAAATAGATAATTTTATGTAATTTGAAAGGTAAACAAAATAGTAAATCCATGTGCTAATTTTATAGACAGCTGCCAAATGTCACGAACCATAAATATTTTTTTTGCAAATTTTTATTATCAAATGATTTTTATATAAATTCCTTTGCTTATTTCGAAGAGTCAATAATATGACTTATCAATTCCAATAGTAATAAATCAAATGATTTGTTATTAAACTTAAGTCAACAATTCAAAAAAAAATGTACTTGGAGCATGAAATATTACTTGCTTAGGAAAACATGTTATTGGATTTTGTCCTTATTTTACTCCTTTTATGGAGACACCATTTAAACCTTGCGAAGAACCTGCAATATTTAAAATCTTTTTGATATTACGACCATAATAGGCACACATCCTTATAATTTTGATGTCCTTTGTTCTTTCCCTTTGAATGATGTAATAATGACTGTAAAGGGTTACGGATGATTTGATTAAATTTAGAAGAGAAGAGGATTCGGACACCTTTTTACCCTGAAATACATTCCAGTTCATTATATTTTTCTTTCCCAAAGAAATTATTGCTACAAAAAACTCGTCACTGATCACGTAAAATTAGGAAGGTTAATCGGAAGAGGGAAGTATCTGAAAATAGGTTCAAACTCTTCCAAAGATCGACAACTATATTGTGGATCATACATTGCAAAAATATCTTCACTCCGAAAAACCGTGGTTTAACCTAGGAATACATGCGAAATCATAAGATCAGTGACCGGAAGAACTTAATGATCTTGGAAAGAATTGAAAAACTAATCATATTTCCACAAATAAGTAACCAGTTCATCAAAAAGAAAGTAAATAACTTCTGTAACTTTAAATTAAATGATTCCGACAAGTACAACTGAAAGCACTTTTCTACAAAAAGAAAAATATGTAATTGCACAACACTTTAAAAATGACTTTAATTTACGTTTCAATAATAATTTTCAAATAATTGTAAAATGTGCTTTTGAGCAATGATATAAAAATTATAATTGCAATGAAATTGGATATAAAATATATAATCAATCAAACGAACCGCCACTACTGGATACCACTTTCCCATCAGCAGATAACTATACAAAGTATTTGACCTAATTATTTATATTAATAAAATAAATCGATTTTTATTATTTATTTATATACAAAAAGTAATTGCAGAATTACATGATCAAAAGCAATAAAATATCGCCAAAATAAAAGTACATGCCACTTTGCTTTGTTGGTTGTCCAAATTTACCAATGATTCCCACAAATTTAATATCCCAAAAAAATGCACTTAAGTACTTTGTACATTTTCGTTAGGGACACGATTATTGATTATTCAAATGACAAATCCTTTGGAGAGGTAAAACATTTCTTCGGTTTGGGCGTAAAACTTCTTACCGGAAGTTGTTGATTTTTTTTTATCCAATTTGGCAATTAATTCATTTACGTATTTTTTTACAATGTCCATAACTAACAACACAATGTAATAATTTAAATATTCTGAAAGGGATGAAGTATAAGAAGAAACAGAAAATTGTTGAAAATATTAAATGATGAACATGTAATAAAAAAATGTCCATTTAAATTTTTTACCATCCAGAATTAAAAGTGCACCTCGAAAAAAAAACTGTAGTGTAATACACGGACGAGGACAACATTAAAATCAACAATGTTTTTTTTTTATTTCTTTAGTCTTTTTTTGAATTAATTTACCTTACCTCACACATTGACGATCACTTTGACTTGTTATAAAAATTTTTTGGTTAAAAACCAATGAAGTGGATCCTTCGCCCAAAAAAAATGTTTCAAAATTCCAGTTTTTTTTTGTTGCTTGTGCGATTTTAATTGTAGGAAAATTTTTTTTGGCGGCATTGGTAAAAAACACAACTGGTGGAACGTTTAAAGAAGAAATTTATTTTAATTACTAGTAATCAGAAGAGAGAGAAAAAAAATTAGCTGATAATGAAAAACCGGATTTTTCACAAGAGCAAAAAAATTAAATTAAAAGTTGTGATGCTCGGTGAAAGATTTAACTGGATAGATGGAAGAATTTTTGGCAAAATTATGTATTTTTTTTTTGGTGGTGGCCAAGAATAATTATTTAAAATATTTTTTTATTTATAATTCATCATTTTTTTTTGTTTTAGATGGCATAAAAGTTGATTTAAAGGAAATGATGCTGAAAAGGACATGATGAAACATTTACCAAAAAGAGTTTAAAAGTTAACCGAAAATTTTTTAAGGGCTCAAATGGTACAGAACAATCTAAGATTTGGAAGCATCCTTCTATAAATTGATGTAGATTGATAATACTCAGAAACGAACACTGCTAAAATCTTAAAGATCGAAGGTCTATCCAAAAATTACTTAAAGAAGATTTTACTTACTAGATAAACCAAATTCTAGTCAAAGTAAATTTATAAAATTTGCTGAGAATTGTGATATCCTTCGACCATGAGTCATAATTTTTGAGAATTATGAAGTTAGGTTAGCTATATAACGTTAGGTTTCATTTGATCCCAATTATATAATTTCACAATTGCCTAACAATCTTGTATCAGCAAACTCATGCTTCCGCTGAAACCTAACCTAAACCAAATTTACTAATAAAATAAATTTAGTTTTTCTCAGCAATGAACGATTGAATAAACGAATCGTTGTTTTTTTTTTTTTTGTATATTCAATCAGATCAAATTTCTCGCATCAAAAGCCACGCGACGCAACTTGATTGACCAGTCTACCTAAATATATAAATTTAAATGCTATTCGAATTAAAATTAATATTAAATAAAAAAAAAATTAAAAGTTTGTTTTACTTGGAAAATATTCTTTTAACATTATTTTCCCGATTATACTTTCTAGTGTTAAATGAATTAAATATTGTTTTTGATCTGCACAGCTTTTTTCTCTCTGAAGACGTTGTTCATTTTGTGAAACTTTGACAGGTTTTTTTTTTGTTTTTTTTTGGGTATTTTTGCTGTTATTATTTCGTCGGATACTTACACACTACAAGTAACATGGAATTCATGTCAAGCGCAAAAGGGTTGTTCTTCTTCATATTCGCGTAAAGGAATTTACCAGCAAATCCAAATTGAATTAAAATATTGAATAAATGTTAAGAGAAAGAATATTGAACAGACAATAAAAATAAATAAATAAGATTTAATTTAATTTCCAGATGGATGAATTTTTGCAGAAAAAAAAAGAATCGTAACGTGATTAAAATTCTTAAATTATTATTGCATTATAAATATATTTTTTTTGGCGAATATTATGAATTAAATATTAAAAATCAAGTTAATCAGAAACATTTTTGAGGCTAAAAAACGATATAAAAAAAGAATTTTAATTTATAAATGTTTTGTTGCGGCCAGGAATTGAACCTGAAAGGAGAAAAAATTGGAGTAATAGTTTTAAATAAATATCCAAGGATTTAAAATTACAGCAATACAGCAAGTACATTATTAGATCTTATGTCGTCTTTTGGTTTAATTGATCATTGTGAACCTAGGCCTATGTCGTAGTAGTTTAACCGATATTGAAGCAACACACTTTAGTGAAATTTCCATATACAAAATAATAAGTCGAATTTGTTATAGCAAATATATAGCGAACGTCTTTTTTTATTACTTACTAGATGACTTTCAGAGAAAGAAGAAAATGAAAAGCCTTGCACACATAACTAGGATATTACTAAGAGCTTCTTTGTACATATCAAAACTCCAAACAAATTCCGGTGTTTATGTTTTAGATCTAAGTTCTTACAATCAAAAATTTTACGATTCAAATATTTCTTCTACTCGGAGTGTAATCAAAATCAACAAGTCACCAATTCCAAAAGCTTTATCTACATATTTAGTCACATATATTTGTATCTTTGGCCAATAAATTATAGCAAATAATATCAGAATATCGTGATTAAATGAAATGCTTAAGAACAATTTAAAATATAATTGAATATTTCGATTGAGAAGATTAAGAAAGAATCTATTTCTATATTCAGTCTCACATCATATATGAATCTTTCAAATCATCTGACATCTGTCATATCAAATTTTTGCACCCTCCTTTTGTTCTATCATCCAAGAATAAAATAAAAGTATCCTTCGACTTTTTTTTTTGGTATCACATTGATGCAATTAAAAAAATCTATAAGGAAGCAATTCGATATTATATGTATAAAGAAAAGGCAAAAATTAAACGAAGAAGCATAAAATTTACTTTTTTGGTAAATCATTTATCTGCAAAGTCATATCTAATTTTTCTTCTCATCTTTATTTTTTTTTATACCATTATATTCTTTCTATTATTCTGTCTATTTCATATTCCAGAGTGTAATAAGACATGAATTTTCTCAACCACAAATTCAATTCATCATTGAGATCGATATTATACTCTGATCAAAATCTATATTCATCATTATTGTTATTATTTTGGTTAAGATTACATCTTTATAAAACTATTTAAGTCCTAACGTTGAATATATTTATCGAGGGGCAATATAAATGTTCATCATCTTCACTAAGCATTAAAAAAAAAAGTATATAAATGAAAAAGAAATATCCCTGTCAATCAACCAAATAATCTAGCAGAAAAAAATCCTTGTGAATTATATTTGAAAACAAAAAAATATTTTCCATTAATTCACCCTATAAATCTTTGATCTATCATTCAAGTGTTTAATATCCTTGTAAATATTCCTAACACATTTGATCTCTTTTGGTGGGGTAATACAATATCGATCATTGTACAATTGCAAATCTTCATCTACTATTTGCGTGTTTATTAGAAGAAAAAATATTAAAGGATCTTCATTGAATATCAAAGATGAATCAAAAAGGTTCATAAAATTTCGTAGATTATTCATTCGTTCGTTCGTTCGTTTTGTTGTTTCCATTTGACCATGATCTTGAACCATGAACTTTTTAAAAGTATTTTTGTATATGGGATGAATATTCATTGATGTGGAAGAAATCTGATGATACTCTTTAGAGTAGATGATGCCCAGAATTTTAATAATAATAAAAACAATAGTAAAAATAAAATATAAGAAATATAAATCACAAAATAACAACACATTGTAGATTTATTAAATACCAAAATATGTGAATCAAAAATGGAAGTGTTAATCGATAAAACAATTTATTTTTTGTTTTGTTTTGTTGGAGTCGCGGTAGAACTCTTTTTAGTTCAACAAATCCAGTTTATGTGGGAATTGATTGTAATCTTGTAAAATAATCTTAAAAAAAAAAGTTTAGTTTATATTTTTCTTTAGTGTCATTTCTGTATCTTTAAAAGATAGAGAACTTCTTTACATTAGTGCAATGAATTTAAAGAGTTGATTTTGTTTGGTTGTTTTAAAATAATGTTCGTTTTTGTAATGATGACTTAGCAAAATTGTTTTATTTACTGGGGATGCTTGTTAACGCTAATAAAATATAAGTTGAAAATTAACTTTGATTGTTTTTAATAAATTCTTCAATTGTTGCTTCAATTCTTCAATTGTTGCAACATTTTATACTCGTAGTATAGAGCAATTTGGTTCATATTAGAATTGAAACGAATAAGATGATTTGTTGATTTAGTAAACTAGAGAAACCAGCATAAAATTATTGACAATTCTGGTATACACTAATAGAAAAATTTGTGAAATTATGAAAATTAAAAAAACGAGTAGTGATAACGCAAAATTTTTTTTTTGATAATTTCAAATATTAAATTGTCATTAATCAAGATTTAATATTTTTGTGAATGATATTGCAAAACTACGAAAATTTTACAAATAAATCTTTTATAAAATAATATTTTTCTTGGCTCCTAAGAATTTTTTACAAAATAATACTGAAAATAGGAAAAAAACTAACAATATGACATCAAACATATTGTCGAAAATATAGCAACAAATGATTGGAAAAACAGCAGGACATTTGGAAAAAGGACCAAGAAAAATATTCATTTTTTTTTTGCAATTTTCTTACATAAGATTCTTCTTTCGTATCATCGATCTTCTTGCCGTCTGTTATAGAATTTTCAATCTAAATTCTAAATCCTTATAGTATATTCTTTGAGATAACAAAGTCATCTTTAAATTTTTGAAGATATATTACAAGAATCTGTGTAAGGATATTTTATATTAACAACAACAAAAATGTAGAAGTTTTTTTTTCAAAAAATCATGATTTTTGTCCTTGTGCAAAGCCGTATAACAAATGAATCTCTATAACATATGTCCTTGATTGAAAACTATGTGAAACATTAATCTTGTTGGCGTTAAAACAGCAGTCCAAAATGCAAGGACATCCATAAACAATAAATATATTACATATATTAATGCAAACATTTGGTGTTTGTTTTGGGAAGTTTTATAGAAAAAGATTTTAAGATTTTTTATAGAACAAGTAAACAGGATGTTTACAGATTTTGAGGTGGATATCTTGCTGCGCAAATTTAATAATATTTTATATAAAATATTTTCAACAATAACAATTAAATTTATTTGTTGATTATAAATATAATAGAAATTTAGTGGCAAAAACATATGTGATAAACATGAGCTACTGAAAAGCACAGAGTGGAATTTTGTTTTGGGGGGAGAATTGTGAAGAATGATGAATTGCAATGATTTTTCTATATCAAACAAAAGGAAATCAGTCTTCTATTGGTTTCTGACATTATTTAATGCCTGGAATTATATTGAGTTTTGGGAGGCTGCACCACCTATGCTATAGTTTTTTTTTGCGGGAGATTGCATGTTAAATTGCTGGAGAATGAAAAGTTCCTGCAAGTATAGATTTATTTACAAAGATTACGAAGAACACAGTGTCTTAGTCGAAATTGTAAGGCAGTCTAACCAACTAGTTTCCATAATTGTTAGAAATGTAATTGAAGTTCTAAATTACGCATAGTTACCTTAACTATTTTAGAATAGTCACACGACTCAGCTTCCAGTGAAGTATTACACACAAATATCTCTAAAAATTTAAAATTACTTATTACATTTTTGTTAATCCTCTACCAGTTGCATCACGTCAACCCTCCATTATAAACAGAAACTCTATAAATTTATTTCCTTCTCGGATAATATTAATAAATGTAACAATTAATGCCATTGTAATAATAAAATAATCGCGGATCTTATCTATATAAGCCAATAGAACGCTTAAGAAAAATAATAATAATCTTTGATATATCAATTTTAGTCTAAAATTTCTATTTTTTTTTTTTACACTTCTACAAAAAAATATATTCAACAGTTTCAAATTATACACCAACGCGTATATTAAAAAAATCTACCTGGGAATTTATGAAGCCTGTTGCACCTTTCGATTTCTGATATTTACCATATCTCTAACACTCTGGTAGTATAAATGCTATCTTTTTCTAATCTTATTTCAACTCTTGGAAACATAATAAATAAATATCTTTATGTTAGTTCGAAAAAGCATTAAAAAAATGCTAAAATTTCTAAAGAACTCCAAAAAAAACATCTGCCTCCAAAAAAAAAAATTTTGTGTTTTGTTTATGTCCTTAAAAGATTTAGTTTTTTTTTACTATTCAAAAACTAAAAATCTGCTCGTCTTTATGATAAATTATTATTTTACAGGACACTACAAAAACAAAATTCGTATTTCAGTAAAAAAGTAAGTGCGTATTTACAGTAAATTAGGGCAACTTTGATCTTCTAAATTGTCTAATTTTTTTAGTTCATTTCTGGATGGTTTTGTGTAGAGAGACCCCAGATGACGGTAGCATTTTCAGATGATTTTTTTGGTTTTTGGCCAAGCCAAGCCATTTATCTAATGAAAAAAAAAGCAAAGTTGGCGTGGGTTCAAGACGCACAAACACATACGCAAAATTACTATAAACTTAAGTTGATTTTTTTATTGCCAAAAAAACTAAGAAGAATATTTTTTCTTGTGTGTTGTCCTTACAGGACCTAAATGCGTATATATGCAAAAGAAAAATATTAAAGGTGATCTTATAATATTTCTTCAAAAAAGCAGATGTCTTCCAAGAGTGAAGATTTTTTTATTTATTTTGTATATGTGTTTAAAATGCGTGCAGATTGTCTAGTGCTATGTCTTATATATAGAAGATGAATTTCCAATTGTTTTGTAAAGACAATAAAAGGATATTTGAAGAAAGGACAATAACAAAACTAATATTATTTGATAGAAGATTTTTTTTTTAAGACGACTGTGGCACGCGCTTATTGTTTGTTGTTCAGAAGGTTTACAGTAAATAATAGACAAAAATTATAAATATTTATTTAATGAAGTAAATAGTAAAGGAAAATTGTGATTTGTTGCTGCCGAGACAGGATTTGTTTCTCTGATACATGGAAATTTATTAGATTTATATAATTTTTCTGTATTTTTTTTTTGTAATCCTTCTTTGATGAAAAATATGTGATGACAAACAAAACGAATATTATAAATATCAAATCATTAATTAATTTGGTTAGGATTTAATCTGTGAATAATTTTAAATTAATGTTTGATATATATTTTCCATTTCCTTTTTCAGCACAAACAAAAGACTATCCTAAATTTTACAAAATTTCTATTTATAATTTACAAAACTTTATCTAATATAAAACACGTGCTGCTGGTTTAAATTATGAATCTATTTGAATTGTAACACAAACCAAAACGGATGGGCTTTTTGGGTATACAATCTTCACAAAAATTTATATTTCAGAGTAATTTAAATACTTAGACCCTTTAATTTTAAATACTTATAGACTCATTGAATAATAATTGTTCCCCCCTCATAGTTTCCTTAAAAAAAAAAGTAAATTATCATAAATTTTGTATAAATAAAAAATTGTGCCACAATTTTTTTCTATATTAAAAGAGTTACACAATTATAAATAAACTAAATATAGAAACATTCTTCAGACTGAACACAGGGAAAAATGTAAAACAAGATCACATATGTGTTCGTTGAAATTGAATAGTGGTTTCTATATTTACCTCTAATTATTTTCATTGAGAAATCATTAATTTACAAGGCAAATTCAAAATGATATATTAAAATAATTTTTTTAAATGTTTTTTTTTTACCCATTTACTAAAAAAATTTTATAAACGAAATCTTTTTGAAGCATATGGTCTAGATTTTTGGATTTAACAGGCAATATTTATGGTATTTGATGCTTTTTTTCGAAATCAGATCTAAAAAACTATTATTTTCTAAAAAGAATCCATGACAACACTGACGTTAAAGAATTTATAGGAAAAGGAGGAATTTTCACAAAAAGAAGAAAGTAATTGAGTATATATTTCTTTGTAGCTACTGAAATTTCAATGGTTTATGTTAATAAAATCACGAAAAATATAGAAAAATCATTAATATTTGGAAATATATCCTTTTCATCACAAAATTCATTTAATTTTTACCTTATATAACTATACAATATCATATTTTCAATTTTGGTTTAATATAATTTTTTGGCACACCATGCAAAATTCAATCCAAAATAAAAATTCGCTTGTTGTATTTATTTTTGGTTAAGTTATAAATTGCCAGAGAGTCCTATACTTTGAAAAGGATATACTTGCTGTCATGTTATATATATATCTATATTTGAAACATTTTCCATTTCAACTAATGACGAATGACATGGGATATACTATATACACAGCCAATTTGGATACTAAAAGTAATATAGTGCAGCTGATTCAATATTATATGTATATATGGCGTCGAAAAAAATTATATAAATTTAATCCTTCTATTCTAAATACGTAAACGTGTGTGTCAAGAATGTTGCAATATTTTATTTATTATTGTATCCTTTTTTTTTGGTAAATGAAGATAAAACTTTGAACATATAATATGTATTATATCCACCAATAATTATTGTTACATTTACGAAAAATACTTTTGGTAAATAAACGATTTATTTGTACAATATTATAAAGAGTGAAAAGGTGTTTAATGTCGATCAATAAATT
The DNA here is from genome assembly GCA_949752835.1 of Empis stercorea. NCBI lineage: Eukaryota > Metazoa > Arthropoda > Insecta > Diptera > Empididae > Empis > Empis stercorea. The sequence goes on along the minus strand of OX457086.1, from coordinate 6,987,359 downwards.
TTAGTGCATATTTGATTTATAAACAAGCAAAAATGAGTTCAAGGTGTACAAAAAAAAAAATTGTTGGACAATAATAATGAAGGATTATGAATTTTTATGCAAAATGTCATAAGTAATTTTATTTTTGCAAAGATAATGATTCAATTTAAAATTAGGAAAATAAAGGAATAATTCAATTGGAAAAAGTATATATATACCCGTATATCTACTTAAAGCTGAAATTTTGAATAATTTGTAGGATGAATCTAAAAAAATTTAGTACAGTCTACTATTATTATCATATCAAATTTTACCATAATTTCTAAAGAAACCATAACTAAATTTCATCCAAATGTTTTTATGCGTGGGCATTGTACGCGCGCAGCTTTCCACCTTATCATTATTAACAAAAAAAAAAGCAATAATACACACTACAACAACAACCACCAACAAAATCTGGAATATATCCTTAACAGCCTGTTGCTTCTCAATTTCTATAGATTTCCTATTTATAGCATTTATATATTTTCTATATGCACATTTCAATAATAATAATAAAAAAAATTTCATCTGTTTTATATTTTTTCCGGTATGGTTTTTCATTTGGCAAGGATAAGATTTCATCCTTAAAGCAGCAGAAGTTTTCAAAAATGAACAGAAAAAAAAAATTGACAACTACCTCTCCTAGATTTTTAAATAACAAAAAAAATAATAATAATAAGAACCTTAAATTTTGAACACTAAATTATTAGCACCACCTGGCATCTATGTTAATCTTGTGCAAGTGGCACGTGTTATATTTCTATTTTTTTTGGAAATTTTTGAAAAAAAAAAAATTATGTAAAAAAAGGACTCATCTTTGAATTGCTATATGTATGCAAATGTGTCTTTTTTCGTCTGACAAAATAGGAAAAAAAAAACTTTAATTGATCTTTTGCCAAAAATAATTATAAGCTTGCAAAAAAAAATTATGTGAAAGAAGATTATATTCAGAAGTGGATGGATACCTTATGTTCCTTAAAAAACTTATCGATTTAATGACTATCGTTTTGCATTATACACCAAAAAAAATATGTGATCATTATCCATCCAAAATAATAATTATGCAAAAGATGAAAATTTATCTGCCAAAAAAAAAAATGGAAAGAATATACAAAAAATTATCTGGTTCCGGATCCAATTTACTTTTTTTTTTATAAGTATTTTATGTCCGGTGTTAGTTTACCATCATTTTAAGTTGGCATCAAGTTTAGAGTATGAAATATATTAACATAAAGATTTTGGATATAGTATAAGTTTTTTTCCTGTGTATAGAAAATAATTGTGAAAAATATTTTGCATTAAAAAAATTCAGAATCATTTTAATTTTTGAGATCTTTATGAAATTGATTTTTGGCTGACAATATAATTATAAACGTTTTCACAAAAAAATATTTCCCAAAAATATTATAATATTATAATTAATATACCTGACATTTTGACATTAGCTTGAATATGGATATTTTTGGTTTTTTGTATGTTCGAAAAGACAACAGTGAAGATTTTTAATTTAAATCATAATTTTTGTTGTTGTTGTGTTGTGTATCTTATTGTTTACCACATGCTGATGTTTTTGAAATATTTTTTAATTTGATATGATTACCAAGTCAGTAGATAATATTAAAATAAAGAACGTTAATTGCTATATGTTAAAAATTCAAATATTAAAAAATTAGTTTAAAAATAGCAGAAATAAATGATATCAAATTGAGGAGCAAAAAAAAAAAAGATAAAAATCCATTGGCACTGATGTAGAATGTGCAAAAAAAATTAAATGGAAAATGTATTTAAAAGATATGAAATTTTGTAATTTTTTTTTTAAATTATCAAAAATTTCGAAGTCTTTTTGTGAGAAAGTGGAAAACTGTATTGAAAATCCGCAAATTATAATTGAAAATTGGAAGTTCAAACTCGATTTGAACATGTAAAGGTTTCACCGACGTTCTGTTACAATTTGATGCTTCCTAAAATTTGGATTCTATAAACCATAAATTCAAAGGACATCGATGTATATGGGCCTGTAAGTCTCGCATTCGGCGCAGTATATATTGAACATTCATGATGATATTGGCTTCAATTGATCGATCATATGTTCTCTTAACTTCCTTTCATAAAGATACTGATCCTCGCCATAAAGGTAACAGATCATTGCCATCAAGACCCGACTATCGTAATATGAGTCATTCATTGTGTATCACTCGGATTGGAAAAGAATTGTTTCCAACTAATCAACAAATCAAAAATAGTTAAAATTAGAAATTCAATAAACTCGAATTTGGGCTATCAACTTTTTTCTGCATGTTAATTTTTTAAATTAAAATCATTTTTCATTTCAATCTAATAAAAACTTTTAACAAATCTTTCAAATCATTTATATGAGAAATTTCTGTGTAAAAAGATCAACAACTTTCTTTTAATTTTAAGATCATCCCAACAAAAAAAAAAAATCCTAAATAACTAAACTTATCCCATAGAGGGAATGTGAAAAAAAGTTTGAAAAAAAAAACTTCAATTGATTCTGACACATTGGCGAATTTTTCGGTCCATAAATTTATAGTGGCGCGGCAACTGCCGGCATTATTATCCAATAAACACAAAAAAAAGACAAAAATTAAAAATCAAACATCATCTAAAAACGGTCTACCCCTTGTCTCGGCAAATTAATACTGATCCAGCCAAAAGCCACCAACAACACAAAACATCAGCTAAAAGATCCCAAAAATATATTAAGTTATGTGGAATACTGAATGGTAATATTTTGGAGATGAATCGTTTGTGTTAAGAGTTAAGGTCTTTAGCATATAACATTTCTTTTTTTTTTTGGGATTATTGTTATAAAAGATACATAACAACAAATAAACATAATCTCGCGAAATTTAACGCGCGGTCGCAGAGACATGAACGGACAAGTTTTATGATATCAGAAACGCTATAAGAGAGCAAAAATCTTTTTCTTTTTGCTGTTAAAATGTTATTTGTAGTAATAAAGTCGTGGGAATTTTTAAAGTTTTAATTTCATAAAAAAAAAACATTTTATTATTAAATATGTTATTATCATAAGATCATCTTGGAGGGCTCAATTTTTTTTTTTTGGAGCGGATGATTCAATATTAAAAACGAAAAAAAAAAATTTTTTTGTGGATTTTTCTTTATTGTATATTTGAATAATTAATTAATTGGATTGGTCGGATATGAATCAATTTTTGTGGTGCAAGGAAATCGTTTATATGAATTGATCTTTTATGGTTATTTTAAAAAAAAAAATTATGTTGGTTTTATAACTGTGATGATTAGCGCTGGTTCAGTTTGAAATGACAAATTTTTTTTTGGGAGAATTCTCTTTGGTGTAACTCAAACTTTGAATATCTTAGGAGTTGTTTAAGACTGACAATAACTAAAATGTGAAGTACGAATATAACGGGAGCAGTGCCTGCCGAAGAAGAAACATAAATAACACAAAATCAGTCTAAAGAGAAATAATTTAGGTTAGCTTATGATTGGCGCTGTAATATTACATCACTTCTGGGAAATTTGGAACCTCAAAATAAAAGAAGTTAAATCGCCAGGACATTGATCATATTACAAATATGCTTTATGTCTGCCTCTCTTTCCTGAATAAGTCTTATCTGGATTTCGGAAATCTCGTTAATAAATTCATTAAGATTTCTTAAAGAAACAGCTTTGATACCGAAATATATCGGAGAAGATAATCAAGGTATTACCTATGGTCAAATATGTAAGTGTTAACTATCAGAGGCGAGTGGAGTGCTTTTTCCAAAGTAAGAAAATAACTTGTGGAAATGGCAGAGAGAAGTCAGCCTTGAAGAAGATTTGCTAGTAAGACTGTTTTTCCGAAAAGTTGATCCGGAGTTTCTTCATTATTCTTTAATTCAGAGCTGACATTTTGCAAGATAAATGGATTCTATACCATTCTCATATCAAATGCCCCAAATAAGATTAAAATAGTATCCTGCCTACAAGTGTGAAGCAATATTTTGCACAGGAGAAAATTATTCCCCTCTCCTAATTGCTGATCATAATCTCTCACCCTCTTCGGAAATAGGACGAAGAGAAAGAGGCCATTGATTGTGATCTATAGATTAAACTTTATGGTTTATGAGTTGGATTCTACATTTCATGGGGAGCAGTCGCTGGTCATTTTGGTGGTGAAAAATAAATTAATTATAATAGTTAAAAAAAGGATATTCATATTTAAGCTTATTTTTCATCCTTCCCAATATATAAAAATATTCTATTCATTCTTAAACATCATTTCTGTAGCTTTAACTCTGTGGCTAATCTTCCACCAAATAGGACAACATTAATGATATAATTTTATCGAGCCAACAAAAATTATTTAATCCTCAATAAATTAATGATTTACGATTATGATGCTACAACAAAAAAAAAACAGGATCCTTACAAAAATGCATCTGCCTACATACAATTATTAACAGTCCACCATGAATAATTATTAACAAAAAAAATATTATAATAATTCAATTTTCATTATATATTTGTATTTTATTTCCACTCCATAAAATCTATGATTATAAATGTAAAGTGCATCATTGTCACATACACATTTTATTATCCTTTAATAATAAAAAGAAAAACTTAAAAGAACTCCGCAACACAGAAGTCCTTTAAGAGATATCGCATTATACTTTTTTGATCGGCGTGACATAAATTTGAAATGGTTTTTTTTTTGTTGTTGTTGAAATTTTTGAGAAAAGAAGTCACACTTGTTTATTTGAATTCTATACACCACCACCTACACACCGTATCGAAGAAGAAACATCGATTGGAAGATGAGTGGTTCCTTTTTTTATACAAATTTTAATGAAGACATTTTAAATATTATAATGAATAATATACAACCTTGACCATCACAAACCAATGACAGTGTGTCATTAAAAAAAAGTAGAACATTTTTAAATTAAAAAAAAAATATTAATGATAATAAAAAACTAAAATGTGGAATATTATTAAAAAAAATGTGTTTTTTTTTTAAATATAATAAAATTTAATGAAATAAAACGTGTTCATTTTACAAAACTATTGTTACCGGAAATATTCAGACCATTAAAATTAAAATCTTAAATAAAATAATAATAATAAAAAATATTTTTTAATCTATGCGGTCATTGCGTGTGAACCGAAAATAATAATATAACTTTTTGGTTTGAATTGGAATTTATTTTCGTTAGGTTTTCATTTATTTAAATATTTATTTGTATAATAGAAAGATTTTCTAGCGATTTTTCCCGCGATACAAAATATGTTTCGTTCTTCAGGAGTTTTGTTTTATTTTTTATTGAATATTATTTATCGTTACTTTTTGATAGAGCGGAAAATTTTTTTGAATTCACTGTTAAAAATTTTTTTTTGGTGTATAATTTTTTGCATATATTACAGTAAATTTTTTTGTAATTTATGTAGAATCAAAGAGATCGTTTTTAGTATCATGGAAATATAAAATTTGTTTTAAATGGATTATAGAAAATTTAAGAACTAGGCTGATTATTCTCGAGCAATTCTTCTCAAGGCTCAAGTGCAAGTCTATAATAGGCAATTCTTCCAAGGCTCAAGTGCAAGTCTTCTGATGGACAAGTCTTCTCAGACAATTCTTCTCAAGGCTCAAGTGCAAATCTATAATAGGGAATTCTTCCAAGGCTCAAGTGCAAGTCTTCTCAGACAATTCTTCTCAAGGCTCAAGTGCAAGTCTTCTGATGGACAAGTCTTCTCAGACAATTCTTCTCAAGGCTCAAGTGCAAGTCTTCTAAAATTAGAGGTGTGTGTCGCAGATTGCTTAATGTTTCATGAAAGCATATGTTTAATTAATTGTGTACTAGTAGAGGCGACTTATTGGTTGAAGATATATAACTTCGCCATAATGAAGACGATTTAAGTGGGCTCGATCAACGATCAATCGTTTCTTTAACGGTCAATCGTTTCTTGCAAAATTTTCCTAAATTCTTAATTTGGTTAAAGTATATTCCAAAAACCTTTTTGACCAATTTGCAAGAAAAAAGATTTTCTACATGACTCACCAGCACAGCATTTCTTCAGCTTCTGAGTAAGCTTCCCGGCTTCCACTGATTAATTTTATGTTATCCAATAATTTTACAAATTTCGTAACATTATCCTCAACCCAAAATCTTTACCCAGGCAACAAAGCATCTAAAATTTCCATTTATTAATTTTTTTTATAAAATTTCTTGTACAACAATTCCAAAACTAATAAAAATTCAGATTTTGAAACTACATATTTGACTGGACTTTCTCTTCTTCAGTGTACTTTGCCATTCTTCTTTATTATTAAACGAAATTCTTTAACAAATTTTTGTGTTACCATAGTGAAATAGAAAAACCTTTTAAATCAAAATTTTTTGTTACCAAAAAAAGGAAAAATGATTCTTTTCACTTCATCTTTACTCCACCGATGGTGATTTTTTTGGTTGGTTATTATAATGCTCAATCATCAACCCATAAATAAAAGTGTATAATATACAAAATTGTTGTTGAACAATTCTTTTTCACGATTTTTTTTTTTTTTTTAATTCAAAGATCTACTTTAGCGGGTGGATTTTTTTGTTGCTCTCCATAAACCTGCTTTTTAATACTTTTATTTTTTCTTATACATATTTTGTTGTAAAGTAATGCTGCGTGCCGTGGTCATCGTGGTTTTTATATGTTTTCCGTTTTGTTGTAAAAAAACTTATTACAAAACAGATAGCAGCTATGCTATAACATATATTTTTTGTATACTTTGTTATTTAAGTTAATTCTTCAATAGGACATATTGTCTGAAAATCTTCTTCGAGAATCTATACAAAAAATGTTGTATGTAACATAAATTCATAAACTCTCATCAAATTTCGCTTAGGTAAACAATGACTCAGAGACCTCATAAATTTATGTTGTTGGTTTTTTTTTGTAATTTGCTTAAAGATTTAACTTGTATTTTACAAGATATAAAAGATTTTGTTATGAAAAAGTTTTTACTATATTCAGCAATGGTTTATATAAATAAAGAATTTCATGGATGGCAGAGATAGTTTTGCGGTTATTTGCGTTTTCACGGTTCCTTGAATATTTTATTATATATTTATGTACTTGTTGAACAATATGGATTTGGTGAACTTTAGTGATCTGCAAAATTTTTGATGGTCATTTTTTTTTGGACTTGGTAGATGGAAAAAGAGTGAAATTGTAGTAAAAACGGAGATGGTTTTATATGCTTTATGAATTGTACTTTTGTAGAATCGTGGAAAATTTTAAAGGTGAACAAGCAAAAAGGATAAAGATGAACGCGTGTTTGTACAATAGCAAATGACAATAGAAAAAAATAAATATATTTCAACAAGAAAAATGTATCAGGATGCACAAAAATATATATTATGTAATTTGAGTATTTCTATACCTTTTTGTTTACAAGCAAACATGATTCTTTGCTAGCCTTGAATGATGTTAAATGGAAAATTATACGACAACAAAAAAGTTATTACTACTAAACAAATAGTAAGGATGAAAATGCTACCATCATAAGTAAAAAGTGAACATTAAGTAAATTTTAATTATAAACATTAAGACATTGAACAACAAAATATATGACAAAAGACCAACTATCTAATTTACTTAATGGACCTGGGTAATAAAACAATTTGTAATCAATTATATAAACTTGTGTATATAAAAATTCAATCAATCATTTTTTCCTTCATAACATCATAACACAAAAAAATTATATACTTATATGTACAAGAACGCACTTCAGCATGAACATAACTAAAATATAATCCAACAAAATGATAAAATGCACCTAGACAAATTAATAACTGAAAAAATCAACATTCAAGGTTCCACACCTTCAATAACAAACAAAAAAATTTATATAAATGAACTTAAATTATTAATAATTGTTATTTTTTTGTTTGTCTTTATCGCTAAAAGAATATCTTTAATTATCCCAAACATATAAAATTAATTATATGTTTTTGGCCATTTTCATAGATTCACCTCAATTTACCATCATTCATATTTACAGTATATATAAAGACAGATAATATTTTATATATTTTCGGTTCCATGCTCACACACATGCCATCATATACTACTGAATTACACTCTAATCTTCTCCCTTCCTTTTTAATAATGGTTCCGAAAACTTTTTGCATATAATAATTAACAAAAATAAGGATGAAAATTTATATAAATGTTTTTGTTGGGAAAAAAAACCGAAGACAACAAAAAAACATTAAAAACTTATAATGCTTAATATGTTATAATCATAAAAGCATGTAATTATGATGCATTTCAAGACTAATGGTATAAATGACTTTAAAGAATAATACTTTACTTATATACGCGATCATCAGAGTGTTACAACAATTATTTATAGAGTAGTACACACGATATGGAAACTCTCTTGTTTTTCCCCTGTCCTTAATGACATTTAAAAGTAAACTTATTGCAAATTTTATATTTTCATTTTTTTTTTTATGATTATGTCAACAAAATACGAAAAAGAAAACTTGCAGAAAAAACATAAAGTGGAAATGCATTCTCATATCCGGTACCCTGAATTTTTATTATAAATTTTATTGTATAGAATGGAAATGGTATATATAAAAAAATAAAAATTTCAATTTTGAAATCAAAACCTTCGTCAGAATGAAATCTAAACCATAAACGAATAAAAAAAGGAAATGGAATAAATTATAGCATACCAGCAGAGTAGTTTTAGTTGGTTCTAAATCAACAGGCATCCGGAAGTGAATATGAATATTGATGGTCCTTGAAAAATAGGAACCTGATGTCGTCTGATAATTTTTGTGTGTAAGTTTTTTGTAGTCAGTGTCTCCAAGGAAGACTAAAATTTAATTGATATTATTATATATAATTTCTATTCAACATTTTACATCGATACTCGTAGGGACTTTTATTGGAGGAATTTTTTTAAATACTGTGGCAAAGAGGTTTACGTTATTGTGACCAACAACTCTCCGTGTAATATCATACCAATAATTCGGAATTTTGGACAATAATTTGATCAAAATTGTAAGCGAAATCAAATTTATATAACAAATGAAATTTTGCTATTGTACTTTGAATATTTTGAAAATGCATTTATATGATCAAAATTGGAAAGGGATCATACGCCAAACGCCTCTGTTTACATTGTAAATCATTCTTCGTTGGAAGCATTTACTTCGTAAAGACAAAAATGTAAAAATTTTTACGAACAAGCATTTTTCCTTCTTCCTCCTGAATGACGATAAAAGATTTCCAGGACGAACATATGTTCAAGGATATCAAAATATATAAATATCCATAAAATATTCAACAGATTTAAGGTGTTTCACTGTTCTTTTCTACATTTTGTGTTATGATCAAATAAAAACGCGACCATAAATTAAATAAATATTTCATCCTTATCCTCCTCAAATCAGCAAAAAGATCCGAGGGAGAATGTAAAAATCTGTTCCAATTTCTAAAAGAATTTATTAAAATAAAACAGGTAGCCTCGAGATTGATATTAATTTTAGATGTGCCCATGAATTAGGATAACAAATAACAATAAATGGAAGCATCTGTTATCATTTTTGCCATTTTTGTTGTTGTTGTAAACTTGTTGATTTTTATATTTCATAGATTTTCGGAAAATATGCGCAGGATGTTATCTAAGATTTGGATTTAAAGAAAAAAAAAACTGCTGTTCCAATTTAGAAGTTTTTGTTATCGAACCATATTTTAAGTAAATAAAATATGGTTCGATAAGATTCATTGGTGCTGTTTTAGTATATTACAATAGCTCGAAGGATTTTCAAGATAAACTGTTGCATGTTGTGCTAAAAGTAGAACGAATGTTTTTTTTGTCTTGTTTATTGAAATGATGAAATGCCATGCCAGGTGCTCAATTAAAGGAAAGAATAGAAATGATAAAGAAAATTATATCAGTTGCATATATACTTAGAATGATTGATAGAAACCGAAACCGTCCTGTTGCGTTTCTATATTCATTTCTTTTCGTTCTATTTTCAGACTTTTAAATATTTGTAATGAATTGTAATTGAAAATGGAAGAAGTGTAACATGAAGTCATAATGCTATCCTCAAGTCCAATATTTGCAGTTCGCCAAAATTTAATTTATTGAGCCTGTTGATAAAATCAAGATAAAATAAACAAATTTGCTATAATGCCATCAAGGAACGACAGATATAACATCACTTGAACACCTTCTATTATTGGGAGGTTGATGAATTGTTGATAAAGGATGTGGGTGCTGAATGATTGGAATTTGTTGGATTATGTAACAAATGCTTGAGTAAAGAAATAGCTAACCTCTCCTCCTCCCAACAAATCAAGAAAAGTCAGATTACCATGCAACCATACAATTCCAATATATCACATATCATTTATCACCATCATTTATAACAAAATATCCACTAATTTCTTATCTAAATTACAAGGATTTTTAAGGATTATACTTTTCTACAAATTTTGTGAAAACATTGAAACCAAAATCAAATTCCCTTTGCACACTAATGAATTTCTGTATTTAACACAAACAAATTCCATGTGTGTCAGGGATTAATTTCTTTACCCAGTGTAATAAGTTACATCATTTTTCTAGATTTATGTCTATTTGAATTTTTTCTTAAAATCCATGGACAATTTAAGCAAATATTGTATATAAGTATGAAAAATGATGATTTTAATGTCTTGAATTGATTTGAATGGAAATTTATTTACCCTAAATTTTTTGCTAATATTTATCCCCCTTATATTTTTTTGGGTATAACCGGACACATTATTTAGCATCATTATTACAACCCTCGCTAAACAAACAAATATATATTTAAAAAATTGTCTTCCTTTAGTGTTAAAGTTTATCAATTTATAGGAAGTCTTATTTTTTTATATTGTTATTGGCATTTTTATACAGGAAGATATCCTTTATTAAGGTGAAGGATAAATATAAATATAGATAATAATGAAATGCAGTCACAGATAATTTCAATATAACAAAATTAGTTATACCGATTTATATTTTGATTTTAAAAGTAGTCTTTTTTTTTTCTTGGTGTGGGGATGTCAGGAAAAGAAAAAGGGATATCATTTTTTTTTTATCTTTTGTCTTGCAGGCGTCTTGATATACGAACAAATTTTAATATGGTTGTCTGTTACATAAGACGATCATTGTCACAAAGGCAAAATAGATAAGATTTATAAATGATTTTCTATATATAATTTTTTTTTGATACAGGGTGGAAAAAAAAATAAATGTTTGTATTTGCTAAAATTTTGACGGCTGCTAAAAATGCAATGATTTTTTTTTGTTAAAATGATTGGCAAATATTGACAAATCAAAGGAAACACAAAAAATTATGCAGAAAATATGATTGAAACAGCTGGACTATGAATATACAGTGTAGAATCTTTGGGAGATAAATTTTTTATTATTTATTTTTGGCAAATTAATCAAATATTTGCAATTTTCTAAATGCAAAAATTCTAATTTTATGAGAAATTTATGTTGAGGAAGTCGTGAAATACGAGATTGGTTAATTGAAAGTTTTGTGGTTGCAAAATTTTAGTAGATGAAACAGTAAAATATTTGCGTGTATCATGAATGCAGAGAAAATAATATCTGCGGTTTTAAGCCATCGATTACTGCTAGGATTTTATTGGAGAAATTATTTAAAAATTTCAAGAATAATTTGCAATGAAAACCCAATATTGTTGATGCTTCTAAGGTTACTACTTTTTCTACTTGCGATTACTATTTTTTCCAAGCCTCTAAAGTCTATTAATATCCCAACAGTTAATGTAATATTTTCTTTGAAGAAATTTATGAGAAAATAGTGACCAACAAAAAATTCTACATATTAATCAATTAAGCTGTTTCATCATCATGACATAACGTAGTCATAAAAACAAGTCATATATCTCAAAATTTAACTGTCCACCTAAAGTATTTAACCTAATTTGTATATATCCATCTTTTTTTAGAAATTTCGTATACCTTGAAGCAAATTCCAATAATGAGATAATATTTTTAAAGATTTTTCCTCTGAAGAAGTTCATTTGCCTTGGTGTGTAAATTATACTCTGATCCAAAAAGTCTAATTAATAATTTTACCGTGTTCCAGACAAGAAGCAAACAGATGAATAAAAAAATAATCTAAGAAAATTTCCTTTAAGAGGTGTTAATTTACCCTCAAGTAAACTGATGATCAGAGAGAGTAAAAGGATCAGTTTTGTTTTTTGTTTTGTTTTTCAACTTGATTGAATTTTGTTTTTATACACGTTTTTAGTAAAGGAAGGAACAATTTAGTAAAGCAATTAACCAGCTATTAAAAGCCACACACATTGAAAAATTTTTTACGAAAGATATTTGATGCCGAGATGCTATAATATGTATTATGTAAAATATAGTAGACGATTAAATCTGGGTGTCCAAGGATAATTTTCATGACAGAGGAGACATGAGTGAATGACCGTTTCACAAATTTTAAAATTTTTTTTCTGAGATCTTAAAAATTTTGCTTTTTCCAAAAAAAAAAATAAATATTACTTAATTAGTTTCCTGGACAGATTCATTTTGGTCTCTGGTTTTTTCTGATATTTTGGGAGGAAATTAATTAATTAATTAATATTTTTTCCAAGGTATCTTATAAACTTTGTCAAGGATAAGACTGTTAAAAATCTTATCTGTTCTATTGTGGTGCAGCTAGAAAATAATTTATAATAATCAAAATTTAAAATATTACTAAAATTTTAGAGAAGGTTGAATACAAAACTATAAAGAATTTCGTTCACACTATAAATTTTTATTACTCAATCCAGTTTAGAGCGAATATAATAAGACTGGATTAATAATATTTAACTATTAAATTAAATAGCTAGAAATTTTATATATAATAAGAAAAATGTCCTTCAAAAATTTCCATCTTGTCTTAAAATAGTATTTATAAATAAAAATCTTATTTCTCATAATGAACTTTATTAATAGACATAAAAACAATTAATCATTTAAAATTATTATAGCATATTTTCTGGTGTATAGCCCAGCTATTAATTATCTGTGAAATATTCTCACTGATAAATTACACTCTATAATAGCTATATATATATTTTACCGGATATGCTGTAAGTTTCCTTTTACTTATATCTTTGCTATCTTAAAAACGACGACCATCTCATTTATATTGCACAAAATTTTCCTCTTTTATACTAAACTGCTAACCAAGGCTATTAAAATAACTGCAATCTCGGCTTTATGATTATTTAAAGTTACAAAAAAAAAAATATGATTTACATTTTATAAAACAGAAAAAAATAGAATAATTAAATAGTGAAAATTAAATCATTTTGTAGTATACAAAGATTTTAATCATATTTTTCATTATTAGTTGAGAATTTTGCATTCGCACCTCTGCACATTTTATAACGATATTAGATTCGGTAGCATGCTGTGTGCCTGTTCATTTTTAGATGAAAATGAAATTTTAATTTCGTTTTTTTTTTTCTATCAAAACAGAATTTTATGCAAATTATTTTTTCGGTTAATTTTTTATAAATAAAAATTTTTTTTTTTTTTGAAAAACTTTTATTTTCTCGTTTGTTGTTTTTTTAGTCGGGAAATTCATTATTAAAAGAAACGTTTGTTGTTGTTTTTTTTTTGCATAAATGTTAGCTATATTGTAATTAAATCGTTATTAGATAAAATTACATAAATTATGATCTCAGAGTAGAATTAATTAGCGGAGATAATTATTAACTAAAAGTATATATAAAAGAATAATTAACATGACAATCGAAACATTTAACAGAACAAAAAAAAAAAACAACACCAACAATATTTTGTAATTAATGCACAGCATAGCAAAATTATTCGGAAATAATTATAAATATTTTTATATGGTTAATTAAATTTTAATTTTTTATAAATTTTAATTAATTCTTCTATTGAATTAAATTAGATTTTTACTAAATAGATTTTAGAGACGTCCCAATGACATACAACTAAAATTCTACAGTTTGTACTAGTAATAGATCTAGTCTAGATTGTAGATTTTCATATTTTTCTGTGATTCAATTGAGAAAAATTAGAAGATTATTCGGTAATTAAAGATGCTTTTGCACCTATTTCTCAAACGAATGGCATGGCAATTTCTTTCTCTCTCTCTCTCTGTTGACTGAACAAGCCGAGGCGGACGTAGGCCTCTCTACTAAATGCCTATCATTTCTTTTAGATGTTGCCATTACATTCTCTTGTAGTAATTCCACTAATAAATTTCGAATGTGTTTAAAAATCAATAAAAATATTTCATGGATGAATTTTTTTGATTATTTATTTCAAAGTATTCCTTTTTGTGTGGGAAAACTGCGAAAACAGTTTTTTTGGTCACTTTAAATCGCGGGTATTATAGTTTATTAAATCCATCTTAAATCTAAAATACAGAGTGATTTGTGATTTGTTAAATTTTGAAGTTAATTGGGGATTAACATTTACATTGAAAATTTTGATGTACTTTAGCTAGAGATTTAGATTTTTGAGATGTACTTATAACCAAATAGAATAGCTTTGATATCTCTGTTTATTACAATGAATCGTTCAGGTCGAAAAAATAATAATATTTTCGTTAATCCTTCGAAGTTATTAGTAGCACACACATTATTTCGTCACTTCCTCCTCGTATCGCCAATGGAAATAGTCTACGGCCTTAATTTACTACATAATCCGCAACTGTTTTCAACAAAATCTAACGTTAAATTTTTTTCTAACTTCTTTTATGAATCACCCATTAATCTTTTCATCAGATCACAAAATTTTAAAAAATTTATTGCTTTTGTTTTTTTTTTTTGTATTTGAAAACATTGAATCTTTAATTCCACCAAAAAGTGATCTATCTTCAAAGTATTTCAAATATTTTTATACGATCTGTTATTTTCCTTGTTCGGTAAACTTTTTACAAAAGTTTATCGAGTTCATGGGAACAATTTCAAATGGAATTTTCAAAAAAGGGACAATAAATACAAAAATTAAATTCAAAATATTTAAAATTTTCAAATTTTGATAAAACACTGTTATGTTTTTCTTAAACTGAATAAATTGGTAATCCTTTTCTACAACATTTCTTTAAATTTCCGAAAAATTCAATTTGAAATTTGTTGTGATAAATTCTATAAAATTCAATTTCTAATTTTAAATCTCTAAAACTAACACTCGGAAATTACTTAGTATATTTTTTACAAAAATTTCTTAAAAATCCTATTGAAAAATTACAAAAAGGATAATTGTTATTTTACAGGCTACTGAATGATTGATGACAACTCATTTGTTTATTTTAAACCGAAATGATTAAATGACTAGAATTTTTCATAATTTTTTTAACAGAGTTTTTTTATTAGTTTCCGTTTTTACAAAAACTGTTGATTTAAATTAAAAACTTATGTTTTTCTTAAAAAAAATTGTCAAATTTTAATGAGAAAAAAGGATTTTCTTTAAAATATTTCATTTTTGACAAAATATTTATCTAAATTCATGGTATAATTAGATAGAAAATATGGAAATAGTAACAGAATTAGGGATGAATTCATTTGTAGAGAGACTATTTAAAATTTAGGTGATAATCTTTCCAGCAAAGATCAATTAGAAAATCAATTAAATTTGAGAAACATTTTTCTGAAAATAATCAACATTGAAATTTCTCTTAAATCACGATTAAGTTTTTTATAAATAAATTTATAGCAGCTTAATGATTGCTATAAATGATTTTAGTCTACTAAATGGCTCCAAAATGTCTCCCAGAATAAAATTAATCATATTTACGTAAAAAATAGCGTGACAAAATTGATGATTAAATTTTTAAATAAACAATATTAAACTTTATACGAATTAATCCACCTCCACAAAAACATTTCACCTTCCATACTAATTTTAGCATTCTTGGTTTCTAATTTGATTTTAGTCTGTCATCAACATCATTAGATCTCTTTTAGATTACTAAATACTATTCATACTATAATATAGTAAATAGTATAAATTTTGCAAATATTTTAAGGTCAAATTGGTCATTTTTCAATTTAAATTCGTCTTTTTTGTAATTCAAATTGTTGTTTATTTCAAATTGCCCTTTTGCACACACCAAATTTGACATTTATAGTGTGTCGATATATCAAATTTGTCTCTTCCTCACAAATCTAATTTGTCCCTTTCCAAATATCAAGTTCGTCCTTATTCAAAAATTTGCTTTAATTTTGCTAAAAAAACATTTAGAAATATAAATTGTAACTAAAAAAGACGAATTTGACCTGAAATTTGGTATAAAAAAATTCTCACGATCTTTGTCATTGAAACTAATGGAATGGTGTTACTATATATAAAAATTTATATACACGAAAAAATTGTGCAATTTTCACTTAAATTTGTTGACAATTTTTTATTCAATGAAAACATCTTTTCCAAAAAAAAAAAAACTACACGTTGAACAAAAAAAGTGCACATTAAATTTTAAAGTGAAAATATTTTTTTGATTTTTTTTTTAGCAAGTGGGTGGACAACCGAAATAATAACATTATAACAATAGTTATAATCTTTAAAATTTAAAACAAATATTTAAAAAAAAACTAGTTTTTAGTTTCATCAAATATCACAGCTCAGCATCGTTTTACTAATCAAACATGAACCAAAGAAATTTTGGTTGTTTTTTTCTTTTTTGGTATAATAAAATAATTCAAAATGATTTTTCGTTTGTGTTTTTTGAGATTGTTAGAAATTCGAAAGTTTTTTCTTTTACCTTCCGATTTCGAAAAAAAAAATAATATACTAAATTTTTTGTTATGAATGAAATAAAGAAAAATTAAATATTTAAAAAGTTCACCCACTTGATTTGACCCATTAAATATTATAGATTTTGTTATTATTATTAGTGAAGATGCGCGTGGATATTACACGCACAGTTTCCGTATAGAAAAATATACTAATTTTATATCTAAAAATTTCACTCAATCATAGCACGTCAAATTTTTTATATTTTATTAAAGAAAATTTTCAATTCTGATTTGTAATGCGACACAGTCAGAGACCCCGCATAATTATTTATTTTATTGGCTGTAAAAATTTTCTCATAAATTATTTCTAGTTCAACTTTTGTGAGTTTGTGGATTACTCTTTTACCCAGTCTCCAAACTTTTGTTAACAATATGAAAATAATCGTAAAAGCACCTTAGCCAACAAGTGTACTATTGTTACTATATCACTAATAAATATTTGTCATTGAGGATGACACTTTTTAATTGCAGTTTGACCACTTTTCACCATATTTTTGTTTATCTTTTTGTTTTGAGATGCCCACTTGGAAATTTTGAAATGATTATGCGAGTTTGTTTGATTTTAGTTTATCGCGCCCACGTTTCTAAATCGCATAAAAACAAATTTTGCTTTTATATTTTTAGATTTTATTGATATTGTTGAAGCTTCAAAAAAACTGAAATTAATTTGAAAGTTTAAAATGATTATTTAACATTTTGATAATCAATAAAGAAATCAAATTGTTAGACGAAGTCTTTTTGAAGATTCAATTAAAACTATTTTCAAAGAAAGGTCAAATCTTTCCGGATAATTTAATTTTGCTAGAGACATCAATAACTTTTACGATGCAAAAAAGCTTGTAATTGTAACGACCTATAATCGGGTTTCATTCTTACAGATGAATTATAATGGATCCACCGAGACTCCTTGATATTGATAGAGGATAGTCCTTCTAGAGACACAGCTAATTAAATTACGTAGTAATGCAGTGGTGACAAAAAGTGAAGAGGCAGCATTGAAAAATACTTTGATTCCAGTCGATATTGTTTTAAACTATTCTATCTATTATTAAGGATTATTTCTCGCTGTCTTTTCAATTTTTCGGCAGTTATAGATCTTCAAATTTCTCATTGAACCGACGAGGTTTAGATCAAATCTGGAAGATGTGTCTGTAATTACTTATACAGCCTGTAATTTAGACAACCATCAGTAATAAATTTCAAATTTCTCTTCCTCGTGATGCTAGTTTCATAATACTTGCCTAGGTCATACCATTTTGTGCCACTTACCTATCGCATCAGCTATTTGCCACGTCTGTTTTCTGAAATTCTTCAAGGAACATAAACTAAAATTGACCTCAGTTCCGTCAATCAACATTCAAATGAGTAAATCTTCTACAATCCGTATTGACTTTAGTAAGTCATTAAGAGAAATCTAATATTGATTAATCTTCTTCCTCTTCTTTATCTTTTGTGTTATTGCTTGATCTCATCCTCCAGCTCATTTCTAACTTTAAGTATTCCTAATCATTTTATCACATCTGGTAATCATTGTTTATATTCTAAAAAAAAATTTCACTCTATACAAAAACCAAATCGTATAAGATAAAATTTCCTTAATAAATTTCAATTTAATGTTATTTAAACTTCATTAGCTTTTTTTATTATTTCTGTTCCCCCATTTTATAATATTCTAAGAGCAAAAGTGTTTCTATAATTATATTTAGAATATCAATCTAAATAATTTTATAGACATAATTTAATATATTTTTTTTATTATACATTTTTATGGTTAATTTCAACATCTAAAAAGAATCTCTTCATTTATCCAGAGAAAAAGGAGTGAAAATCAGATCAATCTTTTCTAAAAAAAAAAAAAAGCTTTTTATTTGAAAAAAAAAAAAATCACTTTTTATAGTTACGAGTCATTAAAATTCTGTGGTCCATTCCAAATACACCAAAAAATTGGTTTGTTTAGACTGCACGATGGCTTACAGAATAATTAAAATAAAAGTGTTTTAATTTTATTTTATTTATTTATTTTTATTTTTTTATTGATTTTAATTAAATCAAAATTTCTATTTAATTATCCACCAAAAAAATATAAAATATAAAATAAATACAGACAGGCAATAAAATTTAATTTGTTTATAGATTTTAAAAGTCTAGTAATAATGTCACGATTATCATTTAAATTTTGTTGAGTGATAAAAAAAAATTTCAAATTTTATACTATTATAAGAAAAAAAATAATCACGAAATTTTTTTTGGTGATCCCATCAAAAACTAACAAGAATTTTGTTAAAATTTTATAAATTCAGATCATTTTCTTGTTTAATATAAAAAAAAAATAAATTAAGTGTATAAATCTAAAAAATATGTTAAATAAAACATCACCAAATCAAAAAATTAAATGAAAATAAATTAATTTGATTTCTTGAGGTGAAAAAAAAAATGTCCATAAAAAAAACCTAAAATTAAAATTATCTCCAAAAATAATAAAAGTACAAAGGTGGAATTACAATTGATTCAAATTTCGAATTGAGCCATGAAATTGAAAATTATTTGGTTTGGGGGAAAAGAAAAGAATTTTCGGTTTAAATGTTACTTTAATTGTTTCGTTAATTTATGAGATTTTTTTTGGTTAAACATTTAAAATCAGGTAAATTTTTATTATTATTTGTGGTGGTGATGGGAAACACAAAAATATTTGAAATCAGCACGAATAAATGATATAGTAATTGGTAAATGAATTTTAAAATTTGTAATAATTTAATTTAAAACTTTAATTGTGTGATTTATATACAAAATCAATAAATTATTTAAAAGTTAAATTAAATTTTGGTAATTTGAAAAGAAATTGTCGCATGAAATTATGTAAAATTAGTGGCGATAGGGCAATGAAATTCGAAATAATGGTTAATAAATCAATGTCTTAAAGCTCTGTAAAATCCTTTGAGTCAAATAAATTTTAATGATTGTCTTTCTGTTTAATTTTTGCTATTAAAGAATTGAGAGCTTCAAAATTTACTATCATAAATTTTGGATTTAGAACGAATCTCAATATAAAAAGTATAAAAGAATTATTAGAATTTCTGAAAGTTTAGTCGATAAATTGATTAGTTTTTCGTAGATTATTTTTTAGTATTTATCTGTAGTTTAGTTTCTGTAATTCTCTGGAAGGAAATTGCCGCCAGTTGATTGGAAACAAACAAAAAAACGATTAATAGATAAAGAATTTCTACTCCAATATCTTTATTCAAAAACAGTCCATAATTTCTATCCATAGTAATATAGAATTCATTATCTCTATATTCTAATTTACCAATTTTAAAATTTCTAATCTCTTTCTTCCATATCATTCTATTCTTTTTGCTTTCCCACAAAATATATAAATTTATCAATTAATTAATTTACATATAATTAATATTTAACAAATTATGCTAATTTATTTCCTATTTACTATAATAATAATAATAATAATAATATATTCAACCACAAGAAAGAAAATTAGTTCCCCATCATATAATATAATAAATATTCGTGATTCTATCATTTTAAATCAATTAACACACAAATTTGCATCATCACATCATCTAAACATTAACATATTCAAGAAATAATAAGAAGAAAAAATCCATTTAGTGATGATGGGGGAACACCATTTAATCTATAGTGACCGGTATATGTTAATTGGACTAAATATATACTATATACGAAAAACTATATAATTGATCGCTCATGACAACCGATAATGACAAGTCAATTAACCGTGTATTACGGAAACTTTTAGTAAGCATATAGAGAGGAAAAAATCTCCTTTTATATATGCTACCTTCTTAGTACAACATTTTGTTTTCACACATTTTTTTGAATATAATTTTACCACGAATTTGAAGTAAAAATTTTTTTTGTAGTAAACATAGACAAGAAGCGCTAATTGAATTTGAAAATTTATGGTGTATAGAAGTAGAAGAATCTTTTATGGATTTTAACAATTTCAACCTTTTTGTAAAATGTGTAACAATTTTTTGATGTCTCAATTGAAGATGGCATTTATACCTTTAATTAAATTATAATCTAAAATGATCTAAATTTCAGTTTTAAGTAAATTGATGTAAATGAATAAATTAAATAGAATTATTATAATATGTTTTATGTCGACAAACAGCTATGTAAATATTTTGGTAAAATTTATTTAACATTTATTTAACATTATGTTTAGAGGTGAACAATAATTTTTTTTTCTTCAAAAATTGAAAATTCAAATAAAGTGAAAATGTTAACCTGAATAATTATAATTTTTTAAGTAAATATAAATACATAAAATCAGTTTCTTTCGCACTTCCTAATTGCCAACATATTTTTTTTTGTAAAATGTTTACTAATTGCCTCAGTTAGAGGGAGCAGCAGTTAATAATGTAAACAGAGGTTAAAGGTGTTAGTTTTGTTTATTCTAAAAATTTTAAATTTATGAGAAAATTTAAATTGTTGCCTAACAAGGATATTTATATGAATTGGTCTCGATGAAATAATAAAATTTTTAACATGTAATAAATTTTAAAAAATCTCATAAAAATGATTTACAATCTCTTATAAACCAAATAAATATTTATTACTCCTTTCATTTAGATATTTAATAAAACTGAAACGAGTAATGAACTTGTTTATATTTGAGTGAAACCAAAGAATTTCATCTAAAAAAAAAAAACAAAAATTAATTTGCTAAATTTAAAATTTTCTTAAATTTCTTATAGAGTTTTCCATCTGTTGTCGCTAATCACTAAAATTTCATTACTTACTATATTTTTTTTAGCCAAGAAGATATCCAATCCTTTTTCGAACTGACATGCGTGTAAATTTTTTTTTTAATGTTGTCTTGTCCATCTGTCAAATACACACATTTCGCCATTCGTTAATATGTTTTTTTCTCTCTCTCTTGTTATCTAATTTTTTTTTGTTTTGTTT
Source organism: Empis stercorea (assembly GCA_949752835.1). Taxonomy (NCBI): domain Eukaryota; kingdom Metazoa; phylum Arthropoda; class Insecta; order Diptera; family Empididae; genus Empis; species Empis stercorea. Next base: position 6,965,549 of record OX457086.1, on the reverse strand, counting down.
TTGGCTAAAAAGTCATTTGCCTCCTTTCTTGAACAAATTAATTGATAAAAAAAAAATAAAACCCTTAATAAGCTACGAAAAAAAAACCATTTTTTTATAGATAACTCGTTCATCACCAGAGGCCAAAATCCAAAAACCAAAAAAAAAATTTAAGTATAAATTTTTTTTCTGTTGTTGATCAAGAAACACCAACTGCAAGTTTTAGGCCTACCCGAAAAAAAAAGAAACAGACGAAATTTACTTTAAAATTTTGGTTGGAAAAAAAAAAGATCAGTGTTTTTTAAGAGTTTGGATTTTTGTTTTTGGGAAGGAAAGTAAACAGAAGAAAAAAAAACATACCCTGAGGAGGTCTTTCTGTGCAAATATATAGTTAATATTATATTAAAATGTAAAACATTGTAACGTAGAGACTGTCGCGTGGCAGCAGATGCGAAAATATCTATACAATCATCGTCGGCCACGAGGAACGAATATATAATATAATTGTCGCCGACGCCGCCGCTGTGTCGTATAATTTGGTTTTTTTTTTTAGAAATTCGTGTAGTCTAAGAGCTAATAATCGAAACAATTTTGAATTTAATGATTTTAAATCATCTGGGATTGAGTGGGAGTTTGGGGAATGTAAAATTTTCTAGAGTTTACTTTGAGTTTTGAGGGTTGTTAAATTTTCCAGTTGTTAATCAATGATATGGTTGCGTTATGTACTGTTTGAGCGTTGAAATTAATCTAGGATTGTATAATCACATGGGTATTTTGTATAATTCTAAAAGTAGTCCGATTATTCCCGAGGATTCTATGAATTAATTTTTCTCCTGATTGTCTTTAATATTATTTTAATTCATTTCTTGTCTGATCTTCCTACTCTTATTAGTCTGTGACGCTTTACATATGCCGAAAATATATTCATCATACACTAAATTGCTATAACTCTGCTACCAAATGTGCTTGTAATTATTTCATTATTTTTCTTCCAACTCTAAAAGTTTGACTGCCAATTCAAAAATGACCTACTTACGGACGAAATAAATACAAATTTATGCTGAATCTTTCCTTCTCTATATGTTTGCCAGCAAATATTTACAAATAGCTCCAAGTCTATTCCAAAATTTTCATATTATCAATATTGGTAAAATTTTGGTTGAGTTATTCGATAATTTTGTATTTTTTCCATCTACTAGAAATGAACTTAAGAAGGGCCTCAGCTCACTTATATTTTATATCAACCTGCCAGATGTCTATCTTTGCAGATTTTTGTATAAATTATTTCCAACAAAACAGAGAGCTAAAAAAATTAAAAAAACCTAAATGACTTATTTTTCACAAATTGCAATCCAATCAAACAAAGTTTTCACTATATATACAAGATTTGTAAATGTGGCAGAAGTTCTTCTTTTTTTTCTAATCGTTTTTAACAGATTTCTTAAACGTGACCGGAATAAAAAAAATATAGCTTTTTTTATCAATTTCTAGGGAATTTGAAATGAAAATAATCAATTGGTATAAATGTGCCAGTCGACGCCATCAAGTTTACCGTTTTGTGTTGATGGTGACTTAACTGATAAGAAAAATTGTATTTTTATGTGGAAAGATCGTTTAGTTAGAAGATCATCTACACTAGGCAATTTTGTTAAAAGAATTTGTAGTCAAACAAATGGCATTTTGAAATTTTCTAGTTTCGATTAAATGAAAATAAATATTAAAGAAAATTCATTTTTGACTTTAATTATTCGATAGAGAAAACCTAAAACACTTGACTTTTGTCTCCAGTCTTAGTCTACTCGGAAAATTCTTACAGATTCGTCCTAACTTGCTAGTATCTTCAAAAAATTTTAGTTTTCAATTTTTCCACTGACAACTTGGTCTCAATTTTTCAATTTTTCCACTGACAACAGAAAAAGACTGTGTTCTTCGGTCTGTGGACAATTTTGGTGTGGTCTAATTGTAGAATATGGCGTTCTTTTTCCAGTTTCCTTTATTTTTTCTAGAATTTCATTGATCGCAGAGTAATTTTGTGCCTTCAAAAAACATTTCAAAAATTGATTTAACATAATCTCAAATAAATATATAGATCAACTTTATCAATAACATTTAAACTATTTAATTACAAAATAATTAATTAAAATAATCAAAACTTGTTAAACATTATTAAAAAATTATTGAAATTCTTTTGTAAATTATAAATATAAATACATATTTTCTTTCAAGTATTTGATCCGATTTCCATTTTATATTTTTCATTAAATTATTTATACCAACAGAAAATCATTTAAAAATATATTTAAAAAAAAAATTCCTAATGTGTAACAAATATTCAACTAAGGCGACATTTTCTTTAACTAGAATTTAAAAAACTTCATGGTTTTTAACTTACCATTACAAAATGACTAGACCATTTTTATGGAGGTGACGCGACGAATAGGACCATATAAACTCAAGAAATATATCGCATTTATTTATATAATTTTTTTCTATTTAATTTCTGTTTTGATAAGAAAAATTCATTACACGATTTAATAAAATGCGCCTTTAAGTGACTTTAATGCATATATAAATGTACAACATATAAAAAGTGAATTAAAAACTATTTTATTAAGACATTTTTTCTTCTTGTCTATATAATTATTGGACAGAATTTGATTGTATTAAATTACAATTTAAATTAATTTTTTAATGTCAAACGAAACTTTGAAAAGTTTGTAAACTTGTAAATATAGTTTTTGGGCTGCGCTAATGAATAATTTAAAATTCATTTAAAATATATGAAAGATAATTGATTAATTTAATATCTTGTTAATTCACAAGAATTTTTTTCTAAATATTTTTACTTATACCAATTTCGAATAAATTTTAATTTCAAATTTACAAATGTGAGACACAAAATTTAGATTTTTGAAATTATTTTTATATGAAGAATTTTTGGCTAAATAATTTAGATTTTATTTGTATTATTATTTTTACGGTGCCACCTGTGTCTACTTTTAGTAGTTTTTAAATCTTTTTGTGTATTTCAACATAAAAACTAATACAAAATTTGAAAGAAAAATGTAATTCTTTATTTGTACAAAAAAAAGAGCATCTACTAAACATAAAAAAAAATGTCACAAAAAAACTATTGAATTTTCATTTTAACTAAAAAAAATTAACAAAAGAGCAAAAATATATTTTTTTTAATTTAGTCCTGGTTTATAGATTTCAACAAGGATTAATGCAACACAAAGCATTCAATTATTTTTTACTGTGTGTTTCGTTCCTTTGAACAAATTTTAAATTAAAAATTCAGGTAGAATTGAAAAATTTTATTCTATGATTTTAATATTTTCTAAATTTTCTCACGAATTTTTCGATTTTTTTCGATTTATTTACTTTTAAGTAAAATTTGTGATACTGATCCTTCCAATTTATCTATTTTTTTTATCATTCGAACTTGTTGGAAGAAAATCCGAGAAAGATGTTTGATATTTAAGCATTTTTGTATTTGATAAATGTCTGGTCGTGGCAGTGTTACAATGATCTAATTCTAATCGATTATGTGGCAAATTAAGATTACTATCACTTATGTCGGTAGAACAGCAAGGACGAAAAAATTGCATTTCACCATAGGACTCTGTCTTTCGCAGCCTGGTCTCCAGCTTCTGCGTATGTTGATCATCCTAACATCTCCTTTAAATTCCATCTTTCCACCGAAGATTTGTTCGTTCTCTTCTACGCCTTCTGCAAGGTTTGTTATTATTGTTCAATTATAGATTTAGCTGAATTAGAAACTTTAGTACAAATTGCACTATAATAAGAGGAAAAGAATATTGAAAAGAAGAATACTCTACCTTCAATTTTCTCTGTCAAAATCTCCGTAATCAAATTTTAAATTCAGACAATATTTTTTTCCTTAGCATTTTCAAAAAACAAACATAATCCGTGAAATTATTTCTACCCCTTTTTTTTTAAATTAAAAATCTTCTAATGAATTATATAAAATCAACAATTCCACCTGAATCTTTTCCCAAAAAATCAGCATTTTCATTAAAACAGGTGAAATTAATTTCTACTTTGTTATAAGAGAAAAAAAAAATAATTTACGTAAAAAAAAAACCATTGGTCATTTTAAAAGCTGCACAAGTTCTTAAGTCAAAAATTGAAAAATCAAAAAAAAGAAACAATTTATTTTTTTTTAGATTGAAACAAAAAAACAAACCCTAAGAGGATCAGGTGTAACAATTTTAAAGCATTATGTATTTTTTCTTCTTCTTGTTGATAAAATATCTTTGATTCCTTTCCTTTTTTCGTTCATTTTTCTGTAGTGGCATATACACACTGATCTATATATACATATAAAAATAAATTTGATAGTTTGAAAATGTTGTTTTGGTTATATACTATGCATACAGGTGTAATTTGAAGGATTTCTTTGATTAAATATACCAAAAAAAAATAAATAAAATCTGCCAATGGACAAACACACAACCATAAAAAAAAATTGAATTTTTAAAATGGGGGAAAAAGAAATCAATTTTGAAGTAATCGCGCGTACAGGACGATATATTTATTAGCCGACTCGAAAACAATCGAAAAAATAATGATTTCATTACAAAGTGAAAATTAAATTGAAATTTAGAATTGACATGATAAATTTTCATGTAATTTAAAATTTCGTAAATTAAAGAATATTGAAAATTTAATCAAAAAACTGACAATAGTCTAAAATTTCTTCTTTCTTTGCGACCACTGGTCTTCGTACTATAATACGCGACGTATTGTCTCAGTAATCTTTATCTTCATTCTATCCAATTCTATGTTTTAATCTTCTTTTATCGAAATATGGTCAAATTTTCAAAAAAATAATTAACCAATTTAACTAATTTCCATTTCGTATTGCAACCTGTTTCAATAAAATGTTTCCATATAAAATTTTCAACTAAAAACATTTCAAATTACAGGAAATCAACGATTATTACCCATCTAAAAAAAAATGAAATTTACTACTTACAATATATAAATAGAAAAACCAATCATTATCGAAAATTGGTTTAATAAAATTTAAACAAACTTTAATTGTAATAAAAATCCACTTATAAATAAATTTCTCCTTTTTTCCAAAAACAAATAAAACTAAAAGAAGAAAATTAAGAAATTATTTCAATTTTGAACACATGTCATCATAAATTATAACTTTAAAAGGATATTTCATAATTTTCTTAGCATTTATTAAATATATATAAAAATAATTATGGTTAGTTAGGAAAATTCTGTTTATTTTCTTAAAAAAAAAAACCAAAAAATATTGTGAAGGAATTTTTTTAATATTTATGATTGGCCAAAAAAGGATATTGTTACTTAGTTCAACTAGCGTTAAATTATTAGTTTTCTTCAATCGAAAATTTAATATATGTACAAAAAAATTAATTTTTAAAAGGATAACGAAAATATAAACAGGATATATCCAGTTAAAATAATTACAGAGGTAAGAAAGTTATTTTTTAAAAGGATAAGACAAAACACGCATAAATCCTTATACATACTATATAAATTAAACGCACACATATCACCTGTTTTTCTGTTAAGTATAAATTTTTATCCTTTTATATTTTGTGTATTGGGGAAAGAAAAAAAATGTCGCACTATAGAAATTCGATTTTTACGTGTTTCTCTCTGGATTTGAAAAAATAATTAAATTACAATTTTTTTTCGACAAATTCTCATGTATGCTCAGAATTATAATTTAATGCATGTACCTGATTTAAGTTCTCTGCAATGAAGAAAGCCAGAAATTACAAAAGGTGGAAAGGTGCTGATGATATTCTTACATTAACAAATTTTCATTTCAATATTTTTTTGGTTTTTGCTTTACTTACAATAAAGTTGCAACTTGCAAGGTGTTTCACATAATTCATATAATAAAAAAAATTTATATATTTATTTTTTCCAAAATTTTGTGCAGATGCATTTTTTTGTAATGTGTCTGTGTGTGTTTTTTTTTTGTTAATGTGGAATCAGGAGATTTTGAGTTTATTTTAAAAAACAAAAACTTATTTAGCATTTTTTTTAGTTTTGTTACATTGTTTTTTTACTTATTGAAAAATTATTGGAAAATATGTAATAAATATTTTCAATTAATATTTCAGTAGCATTATTGCAATTTGATATAGTAAATTTTTAATTAAAATGTGTTTGATGATTTTATTCAGAAATTTGGAATCAATAAATACTTCGGGATTTGTTAATGAAACATATTAAACTCTTAATTATACCATAAATGATTAGTTGATTGAGAGATAATTGAAATAACTATATCTTAAGAAGAAATTCTCGTAAATTGACCATCTTCACTATATGGGATTGGTTTGATAATATATCTAAGTGTTAGAATCGCAAGTGCGTAGAAATTCCATTTTGTAAGTAACTCAGAATATATTAAATTTGTCTTCCAAAATCTTACCATTGCTCGATGAAATCAAATAGAAATTCATTTAACATCATCTTCTGTACTACTCGTATTCTCTGTTATGCCTGCCATACAGCCTGTTAAACTATTATTTGGTGTTTTCCTAATTTAGCAGTGTTCTTTTTGAACATCAATCCATTTCTAGTTAAGTTAAAGTTTTCATTTTAATTAATGGTTAAATAATTGTCCTCATGCCTCCATAGATGAACCATCAGGAGGCTCATGCTGGGGAGAGTAAAACAAAACTTGCATCTTTACTTATATGAGATGAGTATGGCAATACTCATCACCATCTAAATGTATACTATATCAAAATGTAGGTATTTTAATTACCTTTAATTCAAAACAGTATACGTGTCAATGCGACACACGTAGTCCATACCCAGTGGCTTTTAGCCACCACTTATAGTATATTTCTATTAATGATAAAAGTAAGTATGAGATGATTATATCTTTCTTCAAATCCTAATTTACCCAGGAAACTTTTGAATCCTGTGAATCCTTTTCATAAATTTCATTTTCAACATATTTTTTTCTGTTCAAATTTCGATGATGTTTTGTAAATATTTTTAGTGATTTACTTCCCAATCTTCTTCCGATCACCTGGTCTATCATTTTTACCTAATATACCCTTAACTCACGTGTTCCAACCAAACAAAAACAAAAAATTTGAGGATGTTGTTTTGCCGCGCAAAATTTATTTATAATTCTTCCAAATTTTTTTGCAGATGTTTTAATAATTTACAAATGTTTTGTTTTTTTTCCGCGTATTTTTTCATTCATAATTTTGAATTTTTCTTTTTTGTTGTATATTTTTCTTGTTGCGCGAAGGACATAAACAGGATGCAAGTGCGCAAAAAAATATTGAGTGAATTTCTTGTTGCGCGTATATTTCTTTTGTTGTTGTTGTTTTGTTTAAATAATATCTTTAAGCTAAGCAGAATTATCACAGTTTTTAAGGGCGGTTAGAGGACGAGGACGTTTGTTATTTAACAATTAAATAGGAAGCAAGGTGCTACAAAAAAGAAAACCTTTTTTTTTTTTGTTTACGCAAAAAAAGGATCTGCTGCTGAACTCTTATTTATTTCTGGTGCTAAAAAAAGAGTTCACAATATTTTATGAGAACTTGTTTATTTACTGGCAGGCAGGTTGAAAAATAAAATACGAGAAAAATCAAGCTGAAATTCATTCATCAATTTTTTTGAGCAAAACCAATTTTACTATTCAATGTTTGCGCGATCGCGTAAAACTAATTGTTTTGGTTTTTCTCAGGGAAAAAAAACGAAAATAATGTGCGCAAAAAAACGAGTCCTCACATAATATAAAAAACGGAAGGAAGGAAGGAAGTTATGCAATCTGCTCTTCATAAATATTGTAACTTGTTTTTTAATTTGCGTTGAAGGTGGATGTTTTTTGAGGAAGTTCCTTTTTTTCAGTATATTGATTTGATTTATGTTATTGTGAATTTTATTAACCATTAAATGTTAAAAATAAGAGGAACATTTTGTGTTTGGAAGGAAGAGAAAGCTTTTGGGTTGTAGGTAATCATTTTATGTATCTATGGTCTTCATTTAATAACTTTGAACTGTGATGGGTCTGTAATTACTCTAAAAGGTATCTGATATTTATGTTTTATATACCAAATTAAATGTTCTATTTTCTATTTTCATAATTTACATAAGAAACCTTAATGTATCTCTGAAAATTATGTACTTTGTAGCATTTAGTAAGCACCATAACAATTTGTAGTGTCCAAAAATTTTCAAAGACAATCTTTTACATGACGATTCTAAGATCTAAGCTTAATGTTGTTTACATGTCTGATGATTTACATTTCAACCCTCATATAATTTATAAATATATTTTCTTTCTGTACAAACTAGCAATAACATGTCGGGGAAACCTCTAAGCGGTAAGTCTAAGCCCACATCGGGCTGCAGAGCCAAAAATAAGAAAATACAAACTAAAAGAACTTCCTTTTGTTACCCCATCCCTCAACCATTAACATTAAAAAAAAAAACTTCTTAAAAAGGAAGAGGAAGAAATCCTTTATCATTAAATTACAGCAAATAAATTTATCTATTTTATTATCCTTCTCAATTTTATTGTGGTGAATCCTAAAATTTGTTGATAAAATTAAAAATCTTCAGATTTCAGTATAAAATTATTCAGTATGAAATTATCTTACCAACATTAATCATAATTTATATAATGACAATTTTGAATTCAATATCCTTTGAATATAATATTATTAAATTGTCAGAGGAAGGAGGATATTTCTAACTAATAGAAATAAGAAATGCATATTTACTTGTGAAAAGGATTGAAAAAATTATATAGTAATGATAATAAAAGAAAACGGATATTACCAATTCAATTATATCCTTTTTGAATTCCTTTTCTTATAAAAGGGTGCGTTACAGATAAAAGATTTTTATTAACTGAAATTTCATTTCATTTTCTATTTTAGTATCAAGTTACTATGACAAGGAATGGAAAATATTGTTCAGACGACCAGACCTTTACTGTCCAAAGAAATTAATTGAAATTTAACTGCGGTTTACCTACTAAATGGGGGAAGGTGTTAAACAATAATTTATAATTGTCATTTTTATGTAAACATGTTCACAATAAATAAACCATTTGAGGGTGTACTTGTGTACACATTAAAGTGAAATTATAATTTTAAGTGCGGTAACCCTCTTTTTGCACAACAAAAAAAAACAAGTGTCAATTATTTACATTTGTGTCTAACCAATTTTATACTCTATAACAAATTTTCCCCAAAACTAAAATTTTTACTTTGTGCCCAGAACGGTTTTGCACAGTAGTCATAATAATAATGTTGTCAATTATCCTTTTTTTTTTTACAAAAGTCCTTTTTTATGAGGGTGAAGCTATTTTCTTTTTGAATTGCGAAAATTTATGAAAATGTGCAAATGACATAATTATAAAATGGTTTGGTATTTAATGATTATCATTGAATTATCAATAATTGATAGAAAGGGAGATTTTTGGTTGTTTGGTTTTCGTGTTAATTTTACATAACGTGCACCCGGTGCAACTAAAATAATCTCTAAGTGAATATTATGAAAAAAATTTAATGTGGATTTTATGCCAAAAAGGATTAAAATTCATAATTTCTATATATGACATCTGAGTAGCAGATGTCCTAGAAATTAGCTTTTGTAATAAATTCTAAACTGTTGCTTCTTTGGTAGTATCATTTTTTGAATCCTTTTTTTTAATATTGTTTTTTTTTTTTTATGTTCTGCACATTAATATTTCAGGATATCAATCACGAAATTATTGTTATTATTATTATTTTTATGAAATCAATATTGAAAATGTGTTGAAAGGTTAGAAATATTTTCAGTTTGATTTCCTCTTATGGGTAACCCTTTTTTTTTTTTGTATTTCACTTTGGCATTGTAAAAATATTCAACAATTATTTATTTAATAATAATAAAAAAAACCGCATAAAAAATATTATTTTTTTTCCTATTCAAAAGTGCAAAAACCACAAAAAAGGATACACAAGGTGGCACGCAAAATATATATATATAAAAATAAAATCAAAATGTATTTATTCCTTGGAAACCAACTGTTGCATGTTTACAGAAATCTCATAGTCAAAATCATATTCGGAAATTTTATATTAGTTTATACATATATGCAAACCAATGAAAAGGACGAAAATAATTACAAGGTGCATATACAAAAAAGGACATCAAAAAAATTTCTGTACTAAAAAAAAATTATTTTAATTTTTATGATGAGCAGATGAATTTTTTTTTTATTTTTTTTGAAAGTCCTTTAAGGATATATTATACACACACACATACGAACAAGAAAAGTATAAAGATAATTAAAAAATATATTTTTGAATATTTCAAGTAAAAAAAAAAGGATTTAAAAAAAAAATAGTACAAAAAAAGGATAAAAACGTATCTGACCGTAACCACACAACGAAAGGATATCAGTAAGAAAATTAAAAAATTCTTGTTTTTAGTTTTATTGGGAATTAAAAATCAAAGGATTGCATATGTTCTTTTTTGTTGTTGTTGTTGTTGTAAGGATCACTGTTGAGTAGCGTTAATGACTTTTGACTTTATCACGATTTTTTGTTATTAATTTGGTTTTTTTTGTTGGTAAATTCAATTTTATGAATTCATCAATAAAAAAAATGTTGAAAAGGATTTTAATGTACAAAGTAGAAATATTGAAATTCATCTGCTGATTTTAAAATTTTTATTTGTCTTATCGAGGATTTATAAAATTGAAGGATTTAACTACTAAAAAATTGAACACCTGGAAAAATAATTGAAATTTTATTATGTATAACAAAGAATTAATGTAGCCAATTTTAAAAATCATTGGAAATCGTAACAAAGAAATGATAAAAAACATATCTGACCGTAACAACTCGAAAAATTCATTTTAGCTTGAGAAATTAATTTTTGGAGAGGCCAGTAATGGGGTTTATATTATTTAGAAATCAAGTTCTGCTCATAGAAAAATTATTTAGCTTATTATTATCAGGCAGGATAAGATGAACCAACCAACCATCAAAATTCCGGCAAAGTTTACTTAACTATCATGCCGGAGATGTGAGTTTGATTTCTTGCAAATTAAGAGTTTGACAATTAACGTATATTCATCATTATTTGCAACAAATTTTGGATCTTCTTACTAAGTGATAAATTTCTTTAGATATTAGTCTTATCGGCTTAAATTTCTTCAAAATCTAAATTTAACCAGATATGAATAAAATTGTGAAGTCTCACTGGATGTTTAAATTCTGTGAAGGATGTTGAGTTGACACTTCTAATGTATATAAAGATTTCATTTATTTGAAAAGTATGGGAACTGAAAATAAGGAATATTCCAGTGAAAAGCTGCCCCACGGAATGATAACATTAAAAAAGAGATCCGAAAATCTTCATATTCGAGATTTTCGATATTTTACCGAATTTGTCGAATATCAAATATTGGATGAGATGACAGATATATTCAAATTTGTAATTAAATGTCCTAATTTTTAAATAGTATAAAATCAAATTACGTTAGGAAATCTCTGTAAACAAGCTCGAGGGTCAAATTCATTTCTAGTAAATCTACACTAAATTTTGTTGAAAAAGTCATAATAATTTTAAGTTTTTATGAAAAATTAAATTTTCTTCACTTGCAATAAATATGTTGTCCATATTTTCATTGCCCCCCCCCCCCTCATATTTCTTTCTTGTAGTACCTGTAATTTTTGTTACTTCATCGCATAAGAACCAAAAAAAGTAATAAAAAAATTGAAATTTATGTTTTAATGTTGTTTTACGCGCTAGTGATTTACTCATCGTTTTGTGAAGGATAAAAAAAAATTACAAAAAAAAATTTCTTTAACCATTTTCCATGGAGTTAAGAAGAAAAACAAAAATTATAGTTAAACATTAAAATGTTAAACTGATTTTTTTTCTGTTCGCTATTTAATTTCTGTTCGCTCTTGTATATATGTGGAACATATGCTTTAAACATATATTTAAAAGTACATAAAGTAATATTCTTTGGAAAAATGTAATTGGTAAATTCCAATAAAATTGGTCAACGAAAAAAAAAAAACTTTTATACCCATCTGTGAAATAAGGAAAATTCCATGTCAATCAGAAATAATTCATTTTTAAAAAGTTTAAAACTTATAACCAGAAATTTTTCTGAACAGGTGAGATTGTACATAAATTTATTTAATTGTTGACTAGGAAAATACTTAGAAAAAGTTAAGGAACGAATTCGGTAAACGATGCTCGTATCTAGTAAATTTTGAAAATTCGAAATAGTTCAATTTTTGGAATAAATTTGAACAAATTAAGAGGGAAAAATTGTATCACACTTTTTTGGTCAAAATATTCTGCCATTCATAATAATTCACCTGAACGACACAAATTACGTAAATAATATTTTAAACAAAATATTTTTTTCTCGTTGCCAAAAAAACCGAAACGAAGAAAATAGTAAAAGAAATAAAGTAATGTACATAATACCAGAAAAATCGCGAGACTTTTTGAAATGCAAATTATACTTTTTAACACTAAAATGTAATAGACTGTGACGTGTTGTTGACCGGCAGTCAAAAGTCTGTATGTAATTTCAGTTTTTCCTTTAAAAGTTAAATTTTATACTTCAGATTTCTGCTTTTGTACCTACAAAATATCTTTGCGAAAAAATTACCCTCGTGGGTTTTATGGGTAAAATATTTTACCATAAATATGATTATGATTGTGGAGACTCAAAAAATTGTTAAAATATAGTAAATTTTAATGTTGAAAATTTTCATTTATTGCGGGTGGTAAGTAAAATTAATATAATTTCCAGTTACTCGTTGAAAAACTGTTACTGAAAATTACTATATCCAATATTGCTTTTGGCAAGGCTTCCAAATATTTAATCTGTTTTAGTTTAGTAAATTTGAATTTTTATTGTTTTACAATTCCATTAAAATGCTTCTTATGCTTTTCTCATTTATATAAATGAAAATTACCGACATTTCCCTTGATTGTTTTCAGTTTCTTTTCAGTTTTTCGTTGATTCAAAAAAATTGAAGGCAGAAACGAAACATATAAATGAATGAATAATGAATTTTACTTGCAATTTATTGGGAAATAAGCTAAAAATTGTAATTTTATTACATAAATTTAAAAAAACCGAGTTTTCTTATTATAATTTATTTGGGGCCACGATATTTAAGATGAAACTTTTAACATTTAAATTCACTTTTAAAATTATATACAAAAATTAAAGTATAGAAAAAATATTTAATTGAATTTTTTTTTTTTGTAATTTTAATTTCGTGGCTGGTAAAAAACTGAAACTAGAGTAAAATTATTCTTTCAACCAGATGTTTAATATATATGTACATACAAAATATTTACAGAGTATTTTTTAGTGAACCATATGGTTCAAAGTAAATAGAATATAAATGGTAATGTCTATTTTTTTTTTTTTTAGTATCCCTTTAAAAAATTAAAAAACTATTTTAATTTTTCATGTAAAATTTCATGAATTTCATGAATTTATTCCAAATATTGCGATTGTGTACATAAAAAAAAGCATAAATACATTCATCATTTTTTTTTTAAAGGATCATTTAATCATTTTCAAAATGTAACTCAAGAATTTTCTAGTGAAGCATGTCCTAAATTTTTTTTGTCTATATTTAAAAAAATTCTTTAAACTTCCTTTTTTTTGTTGTTAGAAATCTTAAGAAAATGTGCTGCACTCAATTCTAATATAAGTTTTTTTCATTTGGAAATTAAATATCCGAATAAATAAATAAAAAACGTGCTAAGGTGAAAAGGGTTTGTTTTTTTAAATAAAAGAAAGGATGTTCATGTTCAAAGACAAAAAAAAAAGTAATGAACTTTCTAAAGAAAAGTAGGCATCATGTTTTTAATTTTTTTTTTTTTGCTTCAATTTCAAGTCAAACCACGATCACATCTGCGTCGTGTATAAGTAGTTTGTTTTTCCAAAACAACACACAAAAAAAAAAAAGGATTGGAAGGATTAGAAAACATATTTTTTTTTAGATATTTTTTTATTTTTTACTTAAAAAAAATTAAATTAGAAATAAAAAATTTAGACATTTTGTTTGTACTTAACCAGTTGTTGATTTTTTTGTTACAATTTTTTTACGAACCAGAAGTTGAAGAAATTAAGAAAAAAATTGAAAAGTCAAAGAATAGATCGAAAGATGTTCCAAAAAAAAAAAAAGGATATGTTATTTTTTTTTGTTAGGCAGGAAAATGGATCTTAAGAAAAACATTATTTGTTTTCTATTTCAATGATTTGGGTCACGAGGCTAAATGCAGCTGACTTTTCGACTGATTAGATTCGATTAATGCGAGATAAACCAAGATTTTTCAAGGCATGAATTTATTTACTTATTTTACTGATGTAGAAATTAGTTTTTTTTTGTGTATTGATTCAAAAACGTTTCTTCAAATACTTCTTTCGTGTCATCAATTTTCAGTTAAAGTTAGCATTCTTCAGCTACTTCTTTGAAATAGATATAATCAACCTCATCTGAGGATGTTCTCTAGTTTTGATGGAACGTAGTAATCGGCCAGACAATTAACAGTCACAGATAAATCTAATCTTAAATATAGTATTATATCTCTAGTCAGTTACTGATGCTACTAAGTAGTATTATGAAGACGTTATTCTTTTACGATACTAAATATAACGATAATTCTAAAATTAACATATATGATAATTGAGAATTGGTGTTCTTTAGGGTCTACTAGAAATATTATTTTCATAATTTAACAATAAATTTATCCCTATAAAATTTATAACTCTTAACAGACTCAGAATTCGTCATACCATGCCCAAAGAACACAAAATATCGTCATGCATTCCAAATTTTTATGATACCACGATTATATGTATTATATTCTTCCTAATATTTCGACTGCAGAAATAACGGTAATAAAAATTAAAATTATCCATTGCAGCAAAAAAAATAAGAAACATTGAATTTAATCAAACGACAATCTGATATTATTAAACCTTCATTACATTTCGTGACATCCTTTATAAAGGAACAAAAATACTTTTATGTACACACGCCACCAAAAAAACAGAAATTCTGTTTTCTTATCAAAAAATATTTTCCTTGTCATCTGACGAAAGACCCAAAAAAAAATTATATATCCAAAAAATAAAGTTTGACCTGTAAAAAATTACTAAAATAATTATAAACATTTTTTGGGGACCTTTTTTGTAACTTGGCAAAAAATCAACTCATTAAAATTTCATAACCGTGCAAATTGCAAACATGTATTTAAAAAAAACGGTGGAAGGACTGCAACAAGAGGAAGAAGACGTATTGACAAAATACTAAAAAAAAAAAACTGAAAATTGTAGCAGAAGAAGAAGGGAAATTCTTATTAATTTGTGGTCATTAGTTTCGTCCTCAGGAAATGTAATAACATTTCGTGCAAAATTTACTGATTAGATTATCAATGATTGATAAATGAACATTAAAAAATTTATTGTAATTTTTGTTTCTTAAAGTAATATACTTAATTAATATTGGATTATGCATTACACTGAAAAAAAAATCTGTGTAAATAAGATGATAATGGATAAATGTTGGTTATTAAAATTACTCATTGATAAAATGTTGTTGCCCTGAAATTGCTTAATATGTTAAATGGTTTGTTAAATTGAACTTGATTTAAATTTATCTCTTCTTTACTGGCTAATAAATCTTTAGTTAAAAAGAATTGTTTACTTGTTCCTCAATTTTTAAAAGCAGACACTGTCATGTGTCATCACAATTTTTATAATTCTCCTCTTCTCCATCAGTGACTCCGAGTTTGATGGAACAAATTAACCACTCAGCTACTTCTATCGCAGTATTTGGATATACCTCGGTGAAATCTAATCACCCAGTGTTTTATTGCTTATTGCATAGCTCCTAGTATTATTCATTCGACGAAGTCTTCTTTCACTTCTGACGGTTTACCTTTTACCAAATGTATTTCGTAGCAGAATTATTTTACAGTCATGTTGTAGTAAAATTACCTTTTAATATTATTTTTGGATTTGGATAGGAAAAATTTAGTAAAATTACCTTTTAATATTAAAATTTCCTAAAAAAAGAATCTTGAAAAATTTCTTTCACTTTTATTACAAATTTCTCTCAGTGTTAACATTTAATTTTCTAAAAAATAAAATTAATGCATTTTTTTAGGATCTTAAAAATTTTGTGAAAAAGAAAGGTGACTTCAGTTTAACTTCATGATTGAGTGAATTTTTAATAATATTTTTTTGGTTCTGTTTTTGGAATTAATAATTATTAAATATTGGTCACACTTTGATGATCTTCATTTTATACATAGAACCTCAAAAATTGCAACCCTTTCCATATATATGAACATGTAACCAAATTATGGATCTCAATATTTATTATAATTAAAAATTAATTTACTTGTTATAATTGAGTTTTTATGATCATTCATAATATACCAAAAAAAATTTATACTTGAATATTTACAATTTTAACATTTCTAAATAAAAATCAATTTTGAATGTAAAACTACATTTTTTCACCTTTCAGTTTAAAAAAAAAAACAATTTTGCAATCTAACAATTGCACGCGATTTAGTTTTATCATTAAAATTTATTATAATTGAAAAATTCTTAAAGAATAATCAATTTTTCTCGTCATCTTTAAATAATTTTTCACAATTATATTTTTTTAAAATAATTTTTCGTTTATTAGTCGATAGAAAAATATGTTTATATTAATTACATCATGTAATTTGCTTGGAATTAAGTTAATTGTTATTTATAGCTAAAATTAATGAATTTTCATTATATTTTTATCAGTATCCTTTCTTTCCTTTCTAATAGAAATACTGTATACCATATAAAAACCAATGACACACGATGACTACTAGTTACTTAAAAATGCTTCTAGAATATGAAGATTACTTGTATTTAAACAGTACTGGTAAATACTTAAAGGACTTCTTCGTCTTTGGCTCAACAGCATAATCAGGAACTAAGCCCATTTCTAATAAGTTTTCTAAAAGTTTTATGTTGTAATTTGAGACAAGGACCTTCCGAATAATAAATTACTCTGTAGCGGAGACAACTTATTGTAACTAGCTAATTGGACTCGACTGCTAGCATTTTGCCCAGACTTAAAATTTAAATTGCTGAAAATTGTATTTCACCACATTTAAAGTTAAGTCAACTAAGAACAACATAATTACCTCGGCCGGGAATTGAAATCACGACCTCATGCACCGCAGAAAGTGTACTATTCTGCGCTGCATGAGGTCTTGAGTTCAATTCCCAGCCGAGGTATCGATGTTATTCTAAGTTGACACATACTAAGCACTACACACAAAAGACTATACTTGGTGGATGAATACCACTACGAAGGCTACTGAAGGCTACTGCCTTTAGTAGATTATTGTCTTTAGTAGATTAGTAGGTATATGAAGGCTACTGCCTTTAGTAAATTATTTTTGTCTAATAATTAAAAATAATTTTTATCTTCTTAACAAATTTTGGTGATACCACAAATTCAATGTACCCTTGCTTATTGCTGAGTGGCTTACCCTATTTAAAATTCATCATTTCTTTTATTTGTGTACGTTATTTTCGTTTTGTTGTAAATTGCTTAAAATCAAGTTTTAAATAAATCAGTTGTTTGTGTTTATTGTAAAGAGCTTTTTTTTTGAATTATGAAGTTGAATGAAGCAGAAAGTTATGTACAATTTTCAAAAGTGATGGTAATAAAAATTAATAAAAAAATAATAATAATAATATAATTGTAATTATTAATGCATTATTGTAATTAGCATGGGATGTGAAAACGATATTTTTATTACCATATTTTTTTTATTTTTGTTAAAAAACCAATTTTATTGCACTTAACAAAAAATTAATCAATTAAGAAATTTTATTATTATTTTTAATGTAACGTGAGAAGTTTGGTTAAAATATTGAAGGTGGTATAATTAAAGGTTCGTTAAATTTATGGTATTTTATTTTTGTTCTTATTGTAAAATTACAGTGAAAATTCCTAAATTTAAATTACACATAATTTGTACAATTTAATTAGAGTCACAGAAAAAATATAATTTATTAGGAACTTTTTGAAAAACAACGAAATAATGAGCAAATGTTTAACTAAACACAAATCTCAAAATTTGACATAAAAATTGATTAAATTGGTTGCATTTAATTGTTTTGAAAACAGAAATATGATTCATTGTCACTAGATAAGAATACTGTGACATTAAAAGACGATTTATAATTGGGAAACTAAAAAATATCTCAAGGAAGAAGGAACATTTACCATAGTCTCTTAAAATTGATTAATATCAAAGTAAAATTAATTATGGAGAAACTCTAAGATAACTAATATGCGAAAGATGATGAACACTCGGCGTTATACATAATGAAATTATGCTTCCTAACAAGATGGTAAGTTCCAGTTACAATGAGAGAATTATCTGTAATGTAAATCGTTTCCTTATGGTTAATCAATAGTAAATTATGTTTATGTTCTTGAGCAATCAGATGCATGCAAGTTATTATAAACGAAACTATCATTGCTCTACCTAATTTTGAGCTTGTACAATTTGCAGAAAATCGTTAGAATTAACTAGAAATATTTGTAGATAGGCATTTGTACTTTTATAGTGTAAACAGTGAGACGAGACCTCAATTAACCACAATTTTCATTGCAAAACATTTTTCTGATCCCAACCGTCCCAGTAGTGTTCTACTTTTAAGTCACAAATATATTAACCATCCAAAATGATTTACTCATTTTCAAAATCATTTTTAAAGAAGACCACAATTTGGTCCTTTGAACATTTCTACAAATCTTTCAGCATTTCGTGAGATTTTTTACTTTTTTCTCTATATTTTTAGAAAAGAAGACAATAATTTTACCAATATCAAAAAAAATATGCAATTTCTTCAATCATTTTAGTATTTTGACTTAATATAAATATTAAGGAACACAAAATCCATCAATACTTTTAATAGCCTTCTCTAAAATCTCATCTCTTCATATTTTCATTTTCCACATTAAAAACAAAAACAAAAAGAAATATTATCGACACTACATCATCAAGAAGACGATAATTCATCATCAACACTGAAGATCACCAATAAATTTTTTACCTGTAATTTTTTAAAAAGTCATATAAACATATAGTTAAAGTGCGCGAAATGGCATAACAAATTTGTCGAATTATAATTTTGTTCTTGTGAGTTCCATCATCTACAATCTACACAGCTACACTACATACATAGTTTGTTTATATTTTCCATTAGAAAAATTTCTCAACGCTTTTTAAAATAATAATAATACTAAAAAAACATTCTCTGGATGACTGAAATTTTTTAATAAAACTTTATAGTTTATTACACACATAAAAAATGGAAACTATCCATTCACCATATACGAAGAATTTTTTTTTTTTTTTTTTTGGTTGGTTTGGTTCCACAAAATCAAAGAGAGAAAAATATCATTTGGCAATATAATATAATTATTAAATTTTCATTTTGGATAACCAAACCAAAAGAAGAAAAAACTTAAAAATTTTAAATGGTTTTTTTTTTTTACAAATTCTGAGAAATTCACATAAAAATATTTCTTCATCTTCTACTTAAAACAATTGGGACAATAGTAGCCGGTGAAAGCGCAAGAATTTACTGGCGGATTTGAGTGTTTGAGAATCATTCCATCAGCGAAAATTACTCATTAATGTTTTTTTTTTTTTGGAATCATAATTCGAAAATTATAATTAAAATTTTTTTAAAAAAATTAAAAAAAAGTTTCATGGTAAAAATTCTGATTATATCGGAAATTAAACTAAAAAAATGAAAAAATGAATTTAACGCTTGATCATCAATTTTTATTATCCAGCTGCTCAATATTCTCATGGATTTATTTTGAGACTCTAAAGAACAAAAAAAGGACTAAACTGAAAAATAAAATCGATAATTTTTTTATTTTTTAAAAAAAATTTCTAGCTCAAAAAAAAAAAAGATCCTTTAAGTATTAAAATCCATCCTGTAAAAAATCTCTTAAAAAAAATATAACAGTGTGGAGGATGAAAAGAATTTTGTAATTTTTTTTTTGGTAGAAATAAGAAAATTTTAAATGAGAAAAAGGTCCTAGGTCACGAAATGCGAAAGAAGAAGCATAAGATATACACAAAAAATATATTCACAAACAACTGCTTCTTTAATGTCCTTTTTTTTCTCTATATAAAATATAATCCTTTTTTCTAGGCATCTTTTCCCACACATCTTGCGTTCTTTTGTTGAAGGATTTTAGGAAGAATATTTTTATGTACGCATAAATGGACTCAAAAAATTGTAGTTTTAAAGGCTCAAAAAGAATCTTCATAGTTAAAAGGATAATAGAAAGAAAGGATTGTTAAATATATATTGTTTTTTTTTTCTTGAATTTTAAAGAAAGGATATGATAAGAAAGGATTCAAATTTTTTTTGGAGATTTATTATGCAATAAAAGAAGTAATAAATTAGTATTAAAATTATATTTTGTGTTCCTCTGGCAAGGATTTTTGATCGTTCTATTTAAATTTTTAACGATTTTCACTTCATAATAATTGTGAATTGAAGAAGCTGCACATAGGTACCAAGGGTTTTATCAAATGAATAGTACAAACAGAAGAGGCAGGAGTTGTGTTCGTTTGTTTGACTTTTCTCAGTGAAATTTGCTCTTGTTCCAAAAATTATTAAAATTAAATCTAATTTGTGGCATGAATAAATAGCACACACATAAACTCAGTCCATGATCTACGTTTTCTTTGAATCACGAATCATGGAATATCAAGAATTAATAGAACTATGCGACAGCCTTCAAATTCCTTGAATTTTACAAAAATCCTAACTTTCATCTAATAATTACAGATTATCTCAGAATTTATACTTAGCAGAATTTTAGTCCAAATCGAAATGCAAATTAAAATTATTTTTACTTCATTCACTTTTTATTTATTTCCACTTCAAAACTGACCTGACTTTATGAAATATGAGTAGTTATTTCCGGACAAATCATAATCTCATTTGACTTTAACAATAAATTTCAAATTTTCTTTCCTTTTTTTTTGTCAAAATCTTTTTGGAGTACCTATATGCTTCCCAAAAAATTGAATTTCGAATAGTAAATGATCATTAAATGCATACACCATCGATTGTTTGTGTGAGAACCGAAAAAAACATGTGTTAATAATATTAATTAACGAAAGGAAATTAATACTGAATTGAATTTTCCTTTAATATTTTCTCAAGAATTTAAGTATTTTTGGGTCGCGAGCAATAAGTAAACGTGAGAAAAGTATCAATTTTTTTTTTAGGTATAATTTTCAAAATTACAATAATTAATTTTTCTAATGAAAATTGATTTTTAAGAATTATTGTGGTAAACTTTCTCATTAAATACAATCTAAAAATTTTTAATTTATTTTCTGTTTTTTTTTTAATTTAATTCAATCAATTCCTTGGTCTCAATTTCAAATTGTATAAATTTAATATATTGCAAATAAATGTCCTTGTGGGTGGCCGAATTACTCAATTTATCAGCTTTTTCTTATATCACAAATTCATTTACCACCTGAAGACTCTATAGGCTACTTAACAAAATTTAATTCTGCATTATTTTTGCGCAACGTATATAAAAATCCTAAAATTTCGTTTTGTGTTTTTTAAATTTATTTTTTAATTATTAGTAACGAAATAATAAAAAAAATTGAATTACACAAAAAACTTGTCAACAACTTTGATTTCAATTGAAATGGACATCAGAAAAAAAGAAATACCCTGCGATAGTTTGTACTTCTTAAAGCGAACGTAAAAACTGAAAACAACAAACAGAAAATTGAATAAATTGACAAACAATTCAAAACAGGTTAATATTTTTGCGGGATGATGAATTGTTAAAGTCCAGAAAGGAATCTGTCAGCCAAAACACGAGAACGTAACAATCTGAAATGAATTATTCATTAGTTTTTGTTGTGTGTGTCATTCATTACAACAAGTTCGAACAACCAAAGATATATTTTCATAAAAATAAATAAATGTTTTTACTTAATATTTATGAACAGAATTTCAAATAAATATAAATTTAATAAAGAAAACGCAACGCCATCACGTAAGTTAAAAGTTTTTGAAAATTAAAATAAAATTTCAAGAAAAGGCGCTAAGTTGCAATGGGAAGTCAAAAATAAGTCCTAATAAGTGACTGGCCTAATAAGTGACTTTTAGATTTACATGAGCTTTTCTTGTTTGCTTTCTTTAGTGGCATAAGAGCAGTAGAAGTAGATGAATAAATTCAATTTACTGTGTAGACCTCGATCGAAGTTGTCATTATAGATGCAGATAGTAATATATCATCTGTAACTATATCCAACTCTAATCAAAGCAAGACTTAGGAAACTTGTTGTGTTAGGGAACTGATTACCAGGAAAATTTGAGAGTGCAAGTTGGGACAATTATGGTCTAGTAGTTTGATACTTGGAAAAGGCGGAATTACCATATCTTCCCTTAGGATGTTTGATTTCATTTGTAAACTAAATTGAAATTAACATTTCATTTAATTACAATTCTTAGTAAATCTAACAATTTCTGAAAATGAATTTAAAGTTAAGACAAATTTTGCTATACTGATACCAGCTAAACTATGATATTTACTAAGAACCAATTTCCAACATTTTCCCATTGAACCGAATATATTAGTTTCAATCACTGTACTGTTGCTTCGATCAATTAGCCAGATGCATATAATTTTTACTAACAAACAAGAAAGTAGTTAATTTATCTTTTAGCGGGAGTTTTTCTAACACCGATACTAGTCCAGCCATTATCAATATTAAATTACTTATACTTCTTCACCATCTAACCATAATAATTCTCGTTATTCCTTTTCAATATTTTCATAAATCATTTTTGTTGTTGTCCAACCTGATTGATTTACAAATTTCCAACGAAAAGAATTCAACAAAAAGTACTACACATTGACGGGTCAGTATTCATGTACACATAAAATTCTGTAGATGAAAACTATGTTAATAGACGTTTTTTTTCTACTGTTTTAAGTCTTAAAATACAACATTTTTGTTGCAGAAACATTACATTATATTTTACAATGACATCGAAACATTGTCGCCACTGTACAAAAGCAGGAAGTCTCCAAATACCAAATGATTTTTTTTTTACCTTATTACTTACTTTTTGTCAACAAAGAACCTGGTGACCATTCATGTTTTATTATTTAGAAATATATTCGCGTGATTTCCACACGTTCTATCTTAGAAAAAAAAATGTTATCACGCACACCATTAACCTCCAATTATTATCAATCTCGATCATTATAGTTACAGAAGACAGAATATGGAACAGACGAAGGACCAGAATTGAATATCAAGTTTTTTATTTTTGCTAAATAAAAATGAAAATTTACGTGAGAAAATTTGCTAGGCTCGTGTGCATTAGAATTTGTGTTTAAAATTGAAAAACAAGTTCGAAGATGAACATAATATTATTTATTAAAAGCTTAATTAATTTTCATTTCAATTTCAAACCAAAACCAAACAAAAAATCCCATAACCTTTAAACTTAAGTATAAAAAAAAAATCAGATTCTCTGAAATTGAAAATTTATATATACAAATTCGATATTAAGCGACAAGCCTGATCTGAACTTATATTTTGACATTATGAACAAATTTTTCTACACTCCATGAAAGATTTCCATCTCTGTAAATAAATTTTCATTTTCATTTTTTTTTTGTGATTTTGTCCTAAAAAAAATCAATTACTACAAATCGGTTAAATGTTTCAACTTTATACTATTATAATCAATGATTTTTTTCTTTAACTTCATTTGCTTCCTCATTTTCCACGATTCTGTTCAATCTCAATCAAGTCACTTGTAACAAGACAACCAGGTTAATTTTTTTGTTTGTAATAGTTATTTTATGCCGGGAATTATAATTTGTGTATCATTGGTAACACAAAAAATAAAAATAAAATATATTATGTAACCATTTTAGACACAATTATACCAGCAGCACCTAAACAGCACAATTTTTTCAGAAAATAAAATAGATACCAGCCGAGAAAAAAAAAATAGTTCCACTACAAAATTTTGATTTAATGAATAAATAAAGACGACGACACACCTTTTTTGAGCAAAAAGAGTTTTGTTTTACTTGGAAGATAGTAATAATAATTTTATTAAAATAAATGCATTATAAGCTTGTTAGCGAAAGAAACAATAATTGTATAATATATTCGAGATCTGTATAAACCGATGTTTATTTTTGTTGATTCTGTCATAGTGAAACCATTAAATTTTATAGTTATGGATTTTATTAAATATTTTATCAACTAAATATTTTGTTACCACTCACTCTGTGTGACAATTATTATTTTCGTAACCAATCAATTATTTTCATGAAGACTGCATAAGTTGAATTTTTTGCAGCTTAATTTCAAGTGTATAGTTCTAAGGAATTGTAAAGTACTAAGAAATTGTGTGCTTGGACAGTGTTCTTTTCAACTATTAGTTTACATTTTGCAGTGGGGATATACATATCCAGGACATCAGCCAAATTAAATAATCTAGTTTAAATAGAAAAGCTTTTCAACAGCCCTAAAAGTTTCACAAAAATCTAAGCACTTTTTGGGATATCAAATTAATGAAACTATTTCTATAATCTAACTGCTTCCTTGTTATCGAATTTATCCAAAAGACTCAAGATAAATCCTACAAATCAGGGAATTATTGATTACCTATAGGTTTTCGAAGATTTTGCAAATCGTAATATACATATTCGGCATCATGGGCGTGAGAGTTGTGTACAGTAATAACGATTATGCAATTATCATTAATCAGGATTACAAAAGTATTTTAACATTTTAGTCAGAGCTCCATCGTAGAATATTTTCCATTTATTCCAACAGACAGTAAAAATTTCAATAATTAAGTTTTGCAATAGCGATAGCACATTCGGATGACATAATTAGGGATGGTTTTCATTAAAAATTTAAAGAAGTGATGGTATGATTTCCAAAAAGAGAAAATAAAGAATTTCTGTTAAATTTCCAGATACAATTTGGAAACTCTTCAAACGACCACATTTTATTTCTATTATATAAATTTTCATAATTGGAATTTTTTATGTGGTTTCAATCCATAATTACGCGAAAAATACAATATTACGTATAGTGTGTTACAGTAGACATTAAAGCCCGCCCCAACTAAAGCAAAATATTTTATATAATATATTCATTTTTTTTTTTTAGAGCATTTTAAATCATAATTTATGTGTTTCACCTTTTTTTTTCTCACGCGTTCAATAAAGGAGGGCGATCACCAATATTCACATATGATGACAACAACGAAACGACACACATTAATTTCAATTTTAAATTTTATGTTACGATATTTTTATTTATTTATCTAGTGACGAATGTTTACACACATTTTTATTGTAATATTTTCGACTTTATAAAATAATGAAAAAATAATCACAAACAAAAACAAACATAAAAACATAAAATAATTTTTGAAGAAAAGAAGAAAAAGTTAAAAAAGATTTTTTATGATGTAACACAAAAAAAAAGGAACACTAAAATTTTAAGAACGAACACTTTTAACAATAAAGAACAACTGAAAGTGGAAGAATAAAATTGTTATTATTACACACAACAGAAAATTGACAATGTAATAAATTACGTAACAGTTTTATTTATTGTTAGAAAAGTAACAAAAACAGATCATAAAAGGATCTTCTTCCCATTTCATTATCCTTTTTAAAGATATTAAGTACTGATATTATTATTTTTTCAAGATTTTTAATGGATGACCATTACTTTTGAAGTGATTTTTATTGATTAAACATTTTATAAAATTATTTTAACACCGGGATATATTATTGTTATTGATGATCTTAACGGTTTGCAGATGTAAAAGGAAGATGAGTGTATTTTCTCAAGGATTTTTCTATTCAAATAATAGAGTAGAGGAGGTGATGTTTATAGTAATTATTTTATTGTCATTTTTTTTAATTCAAATTGATGAAATGTCAACACGTAAACATTATCTTGGATGAATTCGTTCTTTACGTGATCGATGGGCATATTTTTTTACTTAGTTCCTTGTTTTTGTTGTTGAAGTTCTAGTATAGTTCAGCTGCAGATTTTAAAAAGTGTGTAATGAGAAGATAGAAGAAATGTTCATTTTCTTAAAAAATATATTTAGTAATTTGTGATCTCAAAGTTTTCCTATTTTCTATGGCGCGACAAAATTAGATATAACTGCTTAGACGTTTTCCTGTACCTTTATGAAATCTTCAGTTCGTTAAGACCTAAATTAGTAGATTCCAAAGAACAGAAAATGGTTTTCAAACCAGTATGCTTTACTTTCGATTGTGTAAAAATTCTTTTAACCTATCACTAATCCTTTAAAATTGAGCAAATCTATAACGACCTTGATTCATGGATATCTTAACCTAAATCTCATATATAAAATCAATCTCAATAAAATTAAAATCGAAATTATTTTTTATTACAATTAAAATTACTTCCACAGACCCAACAAAAATCAAACTAGATAAATAAAAAAAATCTATTAAATTTTCTTATTGCTTTGCCCAATTTTCTATTCAATACCAACCAACCTTCATCCATTCTTCAAAATGCGGAACTACTTTATTTTGATAAACTTTAATTGAATCAAAAAAAATTTAATTTGTTTTTTTTTTTTTGCTGTCGACAATCACCACAATGACAATTCATTACTTTTTGATTACATTAAATTAAAGTGTGTAACATCTTTTGGTAACAATTACAATTTAATTTTCAGTTTCGTGCTTCTTTAATGAGCTACTACACAAATGAAGTTATATTCTCTTCATTCAAAAAAAAAAAATATATCATCAAAATGATGACCGTGTGTTTGTGCCCAAACCCAATTTAATTTTAATGGTTATCAATCTGGGTTAGAAATGATTGAATCGCGCGGAATACAGTAAACATTTTTTTTTTTTTGTGATCAAACACAGACCAAAAATTCTAAGTTATAATTTTGAAAAGATTTTTTTTTTTTTTTGAATTTTAATCAAACCTATAGTTAAAATTTAATAATTATTTTATTTTATTATAGTGGAAATATTAATAAAATGAAAAATTGTTATATAAATTTCCAGTGTCTCTTCAGTCTTCTTTGCTATGTTTATTTTTTATATATTTTCAGGTGACCAACGAACCGAGGAGGATCATTTTTTTTTTTTTTTGTTAACTTTTGCTACCGGATGTTAATTCTTTTGATTGTTATTTACCCTTTATTTTATTGTATGTTATTTAAGTTTGTCTTAATGTTTTTTTGTGCTCGATGGTTTTGAGTATATGAAGCAAAAAATTTTCTTCAAAAGTAAAGAAGAAGAAGATGAAAAAATGGTCACAAGAATTCATTTTGGGTTGAAAAAAGTTTTTGTAGCTTGAAATTAAATTGTTTTTTTGGGGATAAATTATATTTTAATATTTTAACCTTTTAATACACTGTTTAATCTGTAAAAAATATTATAAATAATAAAATTTGATTGAAATTGTTTTGCCTGTCATCAGTTTTGTGTACAAATTATTTTTTTTTAGATTCCTAAGAAAATCCGGAATATAGAATTTAGAGATTTACTTTACAAGCAACTTGTGACCAATAATGGTAATTTTTTTTAATAGTAAAATTATATCATAAAATATTTAATCTAATCTTCATTGATCGCGGGTTGTAGAAAACTTTTTTTGGCCAATCTTCATTTCATCTGAACAAATCTTTCATTTCGTTACGATGTGGAGCAGATAACAAATGTATAAACAGCTTGATTTGGAAACAAAAGTGGAAAGTGGTTTTATAGGTCTCTTTGACCACACTATTGCTAGCAAAAAAAATCCAACCAATCTTTGGCACTTAATCAGTAAAAGAGGAACACCGAGCTTCTCAGAAAGTTTTTTTTTTATAAAAAAAGTTTTCCCTCTCATAAATCTCATATAAATTCCTAGAACTTGGCAATGTTGACACTTTCTCGTGCTAAATGATTTCTAGAGGAGCTGAAGCAGAAGGATTAATCATTCAAAATGTCAGGGGAATCGCGAAAAAAGCGAGTACTAGTAAAAGAATTATTGTCTCATATCTTCCAGCTTCCGTGGAAATGAATTTATATCTCCAATTAATGGTTGAAAAATTCTTATATTAAGAGGCGTTGGTTGGAAGGATAAGGTTTTTAGCTTTGGGCGAAAAAAATTCAAAGGACAGTAGACGAAAGTACTTCACTCTGAAATTTATTCTATAAAATTATCCTGTTGCTGAAGCGAAATAATTGAAGAATGATAGTTAACTTCTTAAAAAACCACCCTTCTTTTTTAAACCATAATAATTAATCCTAAAATCTCAATGCGTTGGGCACTATTGTCTTTTCAATACATAATTCAATATAACAACAAAACCAACAAAATTCGTACAATATCTTTTTTTTTTTTATAATTCATGGTTTACTGAGTTGACCATGTGCCTTGACGCTTGACGTGTCTTTGGCATTATTTCTCTTTTTGACCCTCTTTTTGTATATACTTTCATAGTTATCTTCTTCAGTCTGTTTTATTATTATTATTGTTATTGTTGCTCGTCTTCAATATTTACCTTTACCTTTTCTAGATTACTTATTTTTTTATTTGTATTTTTTGTTGGTGGATGAACCAATTTCTATAATAAATAATATACTCCTATATTTTATTTCTGTAAGCTACCAACAAAACTTGTTTTTAGTTCGCATAGCAAAAAGAAAACAGAAACAAAAACCTCGTTTTTTTTTCGCAAGTAACAGCAAAAGATTCTTTTAAAAGCATATAAATAAGAAAAAAAGCTGACAGAAAAAATTTTTCTTGTTATATTTGAATGAACAGATTTTCATATTATGCTAAATTGTGATCTGTTGAATTAAATTAATTCATTTCAAATTCATTCAGACTTTTTTGCGTTTGGCTTTTGTGGTAAAATTTCTTAATTTGATTCAGGGATTCATTTTTATTTCTTTTATTTGTTCATTATGTAATTTTTTTTTAGTTTTGGTTTTAAAATAAAAAAAAAACAGAGAAGAATTGCCGGAGATGAAAAAAATGAAGAAGTTGTGTAATTAAATGTTATTGCTAATAAGGCGGAAATATAAATGATATTTACACATCCTTTAAGATTATTGAATAATTCATTGTTTTTGGAGCAGAATTTCAATTTTGATTTTTAATTATGGAAATTTGAGAACCTTTTTTCAGGTGTGAAATAGTGGCAGGGGATATGGAGCTAGAAGTTCTAGACTAGTGTCTCTAGTTCAATTTAGAATTATTTGAAATTAATTGCGAATAAACTTCATTTTGAATCAACAATTCCAAGTGCCTAAACTAAATTTAATTTAAGTCATTTGATTCTATTCCAAAATCTAAAATCAAAATTTCCAACTATTCAATGGAAAATTCAAAATTTTCTTAATTCAAAATGGTTCATCGATGACGCACTTTATGAATTTCATTTGGCTCAAAGTATTTTTTAACAATTTTGAAAGCACTAATAAATAATTTACTCAAACTTAAAGTAAAAAAAAAATTAAAATTTATAAAACTAATTAAAAGCTTTCATTCATAATAAAATTAAGTCGACAAATTCCATAAAAAAAATGTATGTCACTTTACTAAGTCAACAAAATATTTTCATGTTAGATTTGAAAATTGGCAAATAACCTTTTTATAATCAAAACATAAAATTTAAAATTTTTTCTATATTTTTAAGGATGTTAAACGATTAAAACTGATCTTGCATGGTTTACAATTATTCTAAAATATTCTTTAATATACCATAAAGTGTCACGAAACTTTTAGCTATATAACAATAAGCAAGAATTTATATATAGTTTCACATTATACCAAAAGAAAGTGTTGAAAAACATCAAACATTTTTTTTTTGTCAGATTTTTCTTTAATAAATTTTCTCGTAATATACTTTCAAAAAATTATTATTTCCCAACTATCAAACTATCAAAAAATATGATAATTACCGACAAATTAACGAAAAATACAATACTTAAAAAAAACCAACCATTCACTTCTTTCTTCATTTCCGAAAAAAATTACCTTTTACCAAAAAAAAAAACATCAAAAATAAAATAAATGCATCATTAATTAAATTATCATAAAAACATATAAAATGCAGTTTTGTTTTTTTCTATAGGTGAAAAAAATTATTCAATTTTATGTTGCATTGTATAAATGATATATAAAAAATTTATGATAATTTTCAATAAATTATTAATTTTTTAGTTTTGTTTTATGTGAAATTTGTCTGACCTCCACTCAATCAAAACAACAAGTGATCAGTCAAGTCTGTGTTTTTTCTCGTTGGTATGTTCAGTGATCAGAAATAATTACCCTAAAAAATATATATAATAAAAAAAATAGTCAATCGTTTTTCATGTTTTTCCCCTCCTGCCGAGAAATTTATCAAAAAAATTTATTTTAATCAAGAATTTTTATGCTGTTAATTACCGTGCACTTCTTATATCCAAACAAAAAATAAATAAATAATAATAATAACAGACAAAAATAATGATATAATAAAATTATGAAGAAGGTCTTTTGTTTTTTTTATGATTTTGAATCTTAATTTAGTTTTTTTTTTAATTATTAAAATATTTTTATTACTATATTTTTTTTTTGGTGGTATAATTATAGGCCAATGGGAAATTTGTTTGTTTGTTTGTTTGTTTAATAACCGAACAAAATTTTAAAATATGAAAATTCCATTTTCTGGAAAAGAGAAAAAATTTCTATATTATGTATACCAACAAAATTATAAATTCAATGGGTCATTTAGTTGAATTATGACACTTTTAAGAAGTCAAAAACTTTTGAATTGTTACCAACAAGAAAAAAATATATATTGTTATGGTTGTTAAATGAGAAATTAGGGAAATTCTTTCGTAAAGAAAAAAAATATTTAAATATTTTAGGGTGAAAATGAGAGAAAAAATATGAAAAAAAAAAAAGAAGAAATTTTTCATATTTTTGGGAGAAATTTAATAATTAATTTTTTCTGTTTTTAAAGAATGTTAAAAGGAAAGTTTCAATTTATTTTTGTTGGGATAATGGGAAAACCATGGATAATTTTTTTTTTATATAAATAAATTTTAAATATTAATTTTTCAGATTTTCGTCATTAATTTCCAGGCATTCGGCAACTTTACAATTCAAATGAACTATAAAATCTTAATGGAAGAATTAAATTAGAATTAAGGACTGAATTCAACATAAATATCATGCAAAAATCTTGAAATTCCTGGACCAAACCTGATCAATTATCATTTGAAATTAATTTACGAAAATTTGGTATTTTTTTCTTCAAAAAACATTTCTTATGTCCTTATTGCTGGGCATATGTATAGTAAATATAACATAGTCAAATAAATTATTATTTAAATTAATTTATTTGACTGCAGTGTTGATTAGTATACTATTTAACTCTACTCACTCTTTTAGGTAAGTGTACCATCATTTTAGGCAAGTATACCATCATTTCAAACTTATATCTACAAATTTTGATTTAAGTTAATTTAATTTTAATTGAAGATAAAAGTTAATTAAATTTTGAATCAAATAAACAACTCAGTTCATTTTTAAATTCATTTTTAAATCATTAAATCACATTTTCCACTTGTTAATTGGGAAAATCATAATAAAACTTTTATATTGCACTGTTTACCTCCAGATGAAAATTAAATTGGTTCAAAATTGCACTTTTTACTTCCACAGGAAAATTAAATTGGTTCATTAGCTCTGAAAAAAAAATTGTCAATTTTGAATAATCTCATTTCCGTCATAATTATTTCAATCCTAAGCTTTTCCATCACATGAAAGTAAATTATTTTTTATATATACAAAATTTTGCAATTATTATTTATATATTTCTTACTTAAATTTGATTAAAATCATCCACACAATTTAATTTTCTTAACTATGGCCAATTAAACATTAAAAATAAAGAAAATTTAACAATCATTTTTTTTAAATCTTTACGTGTTTAGCGAATATTAAATAATTCTTTGTGTCCATTTGGAAAATTTCAATTTTCCAAAAAAAAAAAAAACTACACACTTTCATTTTGATAAACAAAAATTACAAAATATTTGAAAATTTATGTGAATTTTTCAGGTAAGCAGAAAAAAAAAAGAGTTATATGACATGTAAAATTGATTGAAGATATTTTCTATATATAAAAAAAGGAAAATTATTGCTACTACTGCACTGTGGAGTTTTGCAGGTGCAATTAAAGTAGTCTGCAATATTTTTTGTGTGTGCGTTCGAAATAAATATTCATAACAAAAAATTTGAATTATAAAAATTGCAGGGAATTTATATTTTGCGAAATTTTTGTGTTGTTAGTTGGAAAATTTATTTAAAATTTTGTATTAAATTCAAGAGAAATGAGACATTACTAGTCTCCTTATCACTGCAGAATTATTTTAATTATGCCTCTACTACTACTTACGAAATCAAGATAAAATTATCCTACGGTTTGAGTATTAACTTTTTCCAGTTGCGTAATAAGTATTCCATATAGTCGATCATTTGATAGGTCAAAATAGTGTAGCTGTAGATATTTCATTATTCGGTTATTCCCGAAACTTATATCGCTAGTTTTACACGTCATAATACAAGGAGACTGGTAGGACTAAAGTGGAAGAAGTGAACTACTTAAGCGTAAATTTCCAAGAGAATGAACCAAAATTTCGTTACCGAGAATGGACAGAAATGACTGCAAAAGGTTGGTACATATTCATCGAAATTTGACAACTTGTTTGACTTTTATATAAAAAATTTTCTAATCAGTAATCAAAATATCCAATTCTCTGTTTCAAATGATAACAGTTTGCTGACATTATGAATATAGTACTAACGATTTCTATTAAAACTAACAGACAGACAATATGAAATTAATGTTCATATTCAAATTGTTAATCAAAATTTATGATGAATTGAATTACATATTAATATTAGACAGACGATTCCGACCGTTTATATAAATACAAAAATAAATTGTAAGTTGCGCGCGTGAAACACATTTACCAACGGTACCAGTAAATTCAATCACAGCAGCAAAAGTAATGGATTTTTCTTTACATAGTATATCAACAATGATTTTCTATATTTTCCATTGATTTATGTGATTATTGTCTTTTTTTGGGGGGCAACCAAATACTCACCACAATAATGGCGATTTGAGGAAAAAATATTTTTTTTGTATATTTACAAAATGTACAAACAGAAAAATGAACGCAAAATAATCATAAATAATAAAAAAAATACACAAATTCCCATTATACCTGAGAAAATTTCAATGCTTTGGAAAATCTAATTTAAAAAAAATATAATTTAATGGATTTCCTAGTTTGTTAAACTATTATATCGGTGAAAATATTTTTGATTATAAAAATTCTTTTTTTTTCGATATTTCGATTGCAATAATTTTCATTTCTCTATTAAAATTTAACAGAAAATTAAGACATTATTTCTGAAATTGTGACACCAGAAAATATTAAAAATAAAAATATAATAAAAAAAAAGTAATTTTTTACTTAATTTTATTTCCTACTTGTCATACTTGGCATATTTTGTTTTACCCAAAAATTAAAAATGATGTTGTGCCGAGCAGCTAATAAACTTTATGTGTAAGTTTTTGTCGGTTAAAGTCTTTAAAGTGAAGTCAAAAGATAAACGTCTTAAAAAATGTGAAAGAATCATAAAATTAGAGTTTTTATGGGATGCAAAAAGGTTGCTAAAATAGTGACGCTTGCGTGTAATTAACATAAATTTCGTAATTCATATAATGAAATCTGAAATGTTAATGGAAAAATAAGAAGATTTCTAAATTATATTTTCTATCCTTATTTTCATTTTATTTATCTTTAAAACTTTCCTCTATTATAATTTATAAAAAAAATGATTCAAAATTGTACAACAGCTTTTTTTACATACAAATTAAATGATAAAACACAATTGCTCACAAACACTCAGAGGGTTAATACATTCACATAATAATTATTCGAATTTTTATTATCGTCATCATTATTATTATTATAATCAAATATCTTCATCATTTGGTTGATAATAACCAATTCCTGCATGTGCTGGACTTGGTGCTGGACTCATTGCTGGACTACGATTTAATGGTGTTGCAGCTGGACTTTGTCCTAATGGTACAACTAATGGACCAATTGGTTTACGTGTTCTCGGTGTACCACGATATCCTTGATGCGGTGGACCACCAGGTTTAAGACGTGGCCGTCCTGGACCACGTTTAACAGTTGGTACAGCTGCTTGAAATGAATTATCACTACCAGCATTTGTTACTGATTCACCTATAATAAAGTGGAAATTTAATTAAAATATTCACATTTTGACGACACACGTTTTCATTTTAATCACAATTTGATTCAAGGAGTGGGGAAAAAAAAGGACAATCATTATTTTTTCTGGTATAAATATATAAATAGGATCAGAAATTTCAGAAAAAACTATAATCGGATTTCGTGACTATGGTGATAATTTTAGGGATTTATGATTTTTTGCGAGAGAGAAATTTGCATGCAACATTTTTTTTATTGCGTAATAACATAGCATAGAACATATGCTAAAATTTTATGAATTTTAATTATTAACTATATTCATAGTATCCGCACTCTCTTTGGTTAAGGACATTATATATTTGGATTTAATTTCATTTGGTATCAGCTGGCGGCACGTGATTTTTATATTGAACAAAAAATATTGTGTAATCTAGTCATTATCGAAAATGTTGTTTATATTAAATCCTAAAAATGATTGGAATGAGCACGTAATTCATCCCAAAAATTGCATTATTATAAAAATAACAATTTATGTAACAAAAATTTGTTGCAAAATTTATTCAATTAAAAACCAACAATGTTATAAATAAACGGCTTATTTATGACTTGTCCTTTTTTGGATCATAAATTAGCATAAATTTTATGTAATAAATTATATAATTAATTACGTTCATTGCCATAAACAAAAATCGTTTTAACATTGTAAATATGTGATTATGATATTATTATAAGTAAAATTTTTGTAGAATTTACAGTACAGTAACAGCTTCTGTAATGACTGAGCAAATATTTAGTCTTTAACGATTAATAATTTCCATCAGAAAACATGTTTGGTTTTGGTAATTTTATTACTGCACTGGTGACTGCCGGAGGAACAAGATAGAACGAAAAATTCTTGTGTGTCCTTCTCTAAATTAATAAATTAGAGATTAAAAATTTATCGTTTAAATCTCAGTTCAGTCATTCATCATAAAAACTATTGGAGGATAATGATAAAGTATGAGTTGAATGACATAAAGCTTTAGGACAATATTAGTAATTTGACTGGTAGAAACGGCAATGCACATTATAACTAATTCTATAAAATTGAACTTGAATCACCTTTTTAAAATTTGCATGCCAAATTTAAATGCGAAGGAAGGGCACAGAATTTTTGATCCAGTGTAATGATTTTCTAGATTAATAGTGTAGGTACTGAATTTGTCCCAAAGAAATATCCAGTGATATTTCTTTGGGACAAATTTCGCATAAACTCATGTTTAATTATGACTTTTTCTAATAAGTTACAATATCAATATGCTTTATGATTATTTATTA
The DNA here is from genome assembly GCA_949752835.1 of Empis stercorea. Lineage (NCBI taxonomy): Eukaryota > Metazoa > Arthropoda > Insecta > Diptera > Empididae > Empis > Empis stercorea. Next base: position 6,929,799 of record OX457086.1, on the reverse strand, counting down.
CAATCTCGCCAAGTCACAAAACTCAAAACATACTAAAGACGAATTATTTTGCATAATTTATGTTTCTCAGCCAAATTGAAATTAAATCAACACTACATATTAAATTTTGTTTAAATTAAAGGGTTCCAATAGACTCGCAAAAAAAATTGTATTCATTTTGATTTTGTTTATCCCTTTCGTCCTTTTTTCAACTGATATCTATTATTCAAATTTCACAATCAAAGGCGAATCAATTTCAATTAAATTTTATGCTTTTTAAAAAAAATGATCAAAGCCAAAAATTAAAAAAAAAAAACGTGATTGAAATTCAATAAGGATATTAAATTTCCCACTTTTATCCCTTCACTATTTTTTTTTTTTTGTTATCATTGAATAATGTCATGCATCCGACAGAGAGTAACAACAAAAACTTCCGTTTTTAAAAATTAATTTACGCATCATCAAATAATCTAATATCCTTAATATATTTTTTATGTTATGGATGAAAGGATTTACCCAACAAAAATCGTTGCCAATAAAATTAAAATTTTTGCATTTAATATTTTTCGTTCTTTAAACTAGCGACGAAAAAATTATGGTTTTTATGGACACACAAGAATTTTAATAAATTATATAAGCTTACCAGGCGAATGAGTTGATTGTCCTGCTGGTGTTGTTGTACCCGTACTTGATGCTCCTGGTGATGTTTCATTTTTGCTTAAACTACCACTTCCACCGCCACGTCGTGAACCACGTGGACGACCACGACGTGTACCACGAGGATGATGTCGACGACGTGGCCGACCCATACTACCATAATGTGCAAATGAGACTGAAAAAGAAAATTGAAATTAATTAATATTTAATTTATAGATGGCGCTGGGAGGAAACTATAAATAAAAATCATATATTTTTTTAATTAATAATTTTTGTAATATTTATAAAAAGTTCGTTAAATGTCAAAATTTCCATTTCTTCATTAAAAAGTAATATTAATCATTTTATTATTTAAATTTTATTTTCATTAATCATTATTTTAGTGGCACGTGCTTCGTTTTAAATTTTCCAAATTCCTTAAATTATGTATGTAAAATCTGTTAAATATTTTCTCTGTTATAATAATTTAATTATTTTTATGTGGGTCTGTAGAAAATCATATAACTAATTATTAGAAAAATGTCAATTGACGCGGATTTGAACTAGAAAAAAACAGAAGACCAGGTGATATTTTCATTTTTCAAAATCTGGCAAAAGAAATTATAGAATTTTAATGAATTTTCAATGTTTAAATAAAAAAATTAAATAGATTTCCTTCCTGCAAGATGTCCTTTTTTTTAAAAAAAAAAATAATACAAAAATAGAAAAAAAAAAGGAAATTGAAATTATTTTTTATTTTTAGGATTGGAAAATGTAAAAAAAACAAGGATTTATGAACCAAAGTAAATTGTTGTACTAGGCACGTGGACAAGGATCAATATTACATTTTTTTAACGGAAATATAGTTTGCTTTTTTAAGTGCGTTTTTTTTTGACAAGGACGAAAATTAATGAATTTTGAATCATTTGAACAAAATTGAAACTGATATGTAATACAATTTTTTTTTGTTTATGCACAACCATAAAAAAAGGATCACCAGCAGATGGAGGAATTTTATTTTTGGATTTTATTATCCTTAAAAAAAATTATTTAAATTTTAAAATAGAAAATTTTTTAACCTTTTTCAAAGTTCAAATATATGAAAATTGATTTTTTAGAACATTTTTCTTTACTAAAAAATTTTTTGTCCTAAATAAAATTGCCTTAAAAATAACCAATTTTCTTTCAATTTCACTATGTACAAAAATTTAGCTTAGCTGAATTACTGTGCAATAGTTACACAATAATAGGATAATTTTAGGCAGAAACATTTAAAAATATCCTATTTTAATTGTGGTAGATGTGTTATCATATTTCAATATTACATTAATTGTCAATGAATAAAAATTAATCTGACGACTTCTAGCGCCACTTATTGCCAGAAAATTGAATTATATCAATATTAATTTTAAAGAACTCTTCATTGTCATTTATATATGAAAAACCTTTTATGATTTTTTCATGATATTTGCCAAGCAGTAATTGGTGTGATAAATACTGGAAACCAAAATTTGGTGGGTCTCACTAGCAATGACACCTTAAATATCCATTAGTGCTGAGAACAACCATCCAATAAATTACTAGTATATCAAATAAAAACACCTCCACATATTAAGTGGACAAATTTGCACATTGTAGACTCTGTATTATATTTTATATTCTAACGAATTGTGTGACTAATTGGAAAATCGAAAACGATGAACAAAACACCAAAAACGACGATCAGACACTTTAGAAAATAGTTTACATTTTCGAAACCTTTATTGCCACAAAGAACTGACTAGAAAAATTAATGATAAATTCGATTTGCGTGTTTAAAACGAATTTAATTTCATTTGAAAATGAAGAAATATCTTTAATCAATTTCAAATTATTTTCATAAAATTGTTTTCAAAATATTCTCTTTCAAAAATTGACTATTTATGAATTCTTTTAAAATTGTGTCAATTAGAATAGTTGATAAACAATTTTCATTATATTAAACATTTTCAGCTTTTAATTATAATATCAGCGAATTTATTTTCAAATCATAATTCTAAATAGTTTCATAAGAAATGAAAAATCATAAGAAAATTCTTATTTAAAAAAAAAAATTGCCATTTCACAACAAAAATAGAAACCATAGAGATTTATTAGAGACATAAATTTAAAATATAAAATGTAAAGTTTTATCAATTATCAAATTTATTTGCAAATATACAAAAAAAAATTAAAGTAGGTAAAGTTAAATAAAGAAACTGGTTAAATATTTCATGTCGGATTCGATTTTTTCAATATTTTAAATTGTAAAAAATATAAAACTATGGAAAATTCATATATAAAATTGAAAATGTATTCCAAAAAAATTTTGAACAGAAAAAGTTTTATTAAAAAAAATAATTTTATGACGATTTTGATTGAATAATTTCAAACTTCAAAAGTAGATAATTTTGATTGGTTATTGAAATAACGTAGTCTTTGGTCTCACTTTATTGGAAATATTAATTATTACAACTTAAATTAACAAACGGTTAGACTAGAATAGATTAGTTCAGAGAATAATAGTAGGTATGTCCTACGGACAAGTATCCAGTATATAATCAAGAAAATCATTTAAATTATTCATTGTATTTATGGGGCATCAGTTCTACTAAACATAAATCGCATTATGTATATGTGGTAGCAAATTTTTCACATATTTTAGTATCATTTTAAATTCGCCTTGAACAACATAAGATGTATTTTAAATTATTTTATTGACAATTATATTTAAATTAATATTTAATAAACTTAATTAAATAAATTAAAATTTCGACTAATTAAGTAATTTAATCAATATTTTGTCTGTATAATGTATAATATATTAATCATGCAAATTGAATAAATAAATATATCATCATTCAACATAAATAATAATTACGAATATAATTACAAAAGTAAATTAGTTTCCTAATTAAATATTAATTTTCTATTTAATTATAGTGTTAAATTAAAATAGTTTATAATTATTTAAATTACCATAAAAATTAATTAGTAATTGAAATTGTTTTCAGTTCAATAATTTTGTAGTGAAGGTAGTTATTTAGTTGGACTACTAATTGGATTTTTATTGAAACTAACTAACACTAATTTCGAATCTATATACAAATCTAAATAAGTATAAGTACATATATCGATATTTTCAATACTTCAAGTCCATTAAACTTGTAACTCCCCAAAAATTCTTAATTTACTTATGTTTTATATCTCCCACTGTTTCTCTAGTCTAACTTTCTTGAAATAGATTCTCTGTTTAACAGACCAGTTTAAAGGTAACAAAAGTGACAAATAAATTCAAATCATTATCAATCAATCAATTTATTAATTTACAAATGTCATCGTAATTATTTACTAGAAACAAACCAACATTACTATACAAAATATTCTTCAAATCATAAGGAGTAAATTCCTCCACACTAACTTGATTTTGACTACATCAGAAAAATCAAATTAACCTCTACTGATGCTGAGACTTAAATTTACTATTAATTTCCAAAACTAACATAACATTATTTTTTTTACATCTCCCAATCATATTTTTTTTTTTTTTGGTTGATTGATAAAAATCAATGTTTGTTGAATTACTGGCCCCCGATCGAAATCATAAACGTATACAACATAAAAAAAACGTTTATTAATAGATTTCTTTTTAAGCGTTTTTCATAGTTTTTCAAACTATTTAAGGCCGCAAAATGGAAAAAAATAAAGGAGTATATTTCGTTTTGTTACAATTATTAACGCCCAAATGGGTGGTTTCAAAGTTTATTTAATATTTTCATACCTTTTCAAAGTAAAAATATATGAAATACTGACAGAAAAATATTTCTTTCTAATATTTAGATTTGATTTTTTTGAATGTGGGAAATTTTATTTTAATAAACACAAGAAAATAAAAATTGTATTTGTGGTGTTGTTGAATTAACGTCGTGTGTTTAGTGAATGATTTAGCAATAAAAAAAAAGTGCTTGAAATTCAATTTTTTAAATGGTCGCAATTAATTGGTTTTTATTTGTTATATTAAATTATTATTTCATATTTGAAGATTTTTCTGTTGGTGGAGAGAGATAATTAAAAAAAATTATATTGTGGGGAAATTTGTAAGCAGAAAATTTTACATGATGAATTTTTTTTTTTTTTTTTTATATTAGAAATGATTATACTTTTGTAGAAATAAATAATAGATCGAAAATTGTTTAGTTAAAATTGGAGAAACGCTTTTATTATACATAATATGAATTAATTAACATCCTTTCTTGTTAATTTTACAGATAGTTTACAGATATGCTGTAATTTTAATTTTGTAATTTAACAGATAAACAGTAACATTTTTTGGATAATTGATGATCTATTTAGCTACAGTAAGAAGTTTAGCTAGACAGTATTATGCGTACAATAAAGTTAGTGAAAATTATTAAAAATCCATAAAAATTGCATCAATTTTCTAGAATTTGTATTGTTTACCTTAATATTTTCAAGGATAATATAGTCACATCAATTACGCATATTTTGTAGTACTAATTTTTTTTTTTTACAAAAATATATTTTAGAAAATTGCTAATTTAAGGCCTACTGATAATGAGAGCTGTACAATATTTCAGCTATTGCTGAATCACAAGACTATTTTTCCCAGGACCACAATGGGTAAACAATAAGTAATAAATGTTTTGGAGAAAGTAATCAATTACAGGACTCTTATTTGCATCAGTATTTCGTAGAATGAATAATTACTTACATATGAGACCAGCCAAATAAAATCTTGTCCCATATAAATACCAAAATATTTAGAAGAAGAAAAATTATAATTTAAATATTCTTTTTCCAAATTATTTTTGACAATATTAAATATTTCTTTTCTTTCTTTCTTTAACATAACAAATTAATAACATAATTTTACCAATGCATTTATGATATTCTAATTTTATATTTCGCACAATCTCGACGTTACTATAAAAACATAATATCAAAAGTTCAACATTTTTGTTGCCTATTTTCAGTTATTCTTATCTTTTCGCATAAAACAAAAAAAAAAAAATTTTTTCCAATCCCAAAAATTGTGAAAAAAGAGCCCCCCAGGTGGGATAAGCGATTTTCAGATATGTTTAAAAAAAAAAAAAGCCAATTCATTTATTAAATTCTACGGGCAATCATACGGTAGTAAACAAAAAATGTATTTGAAAAAAAAATGAAGAACCATAAAAATTATTTTTATCAAAATAATAAAATCAAAGCTTCTGCAGAAAACTAAAATATAAAAAAAATAAGAGGCACCCGCACAGCTTTTTTGATGCACAAAACTGCAAAAAATGTAAAATTATATCTATAACTATATAAATAATATTGGGGGCAGTATAGCAAGTGCATAATAAATCTCGTTTATTTTTGTTGTGGCGGAAGGGCGGAGGGAATAAGAAATATATGAAAAATTTTTATATGATTGTAAAAATTGAAATATAACCATAAAAAAATAATCATTTTTGAAGAAATAATATTTATAAGTCTCTTATTTTTATGTATTTATTTCTAAGGTTGAAAAGTGCACAATAAAATTTTTGAGGTGAGAAATTTACACCAGCTGTGAGATAACATTATTTTATGTAAATTGTGTAAGGGTTATTGGTACCAATGAAGACTGATTTAAAATTTTATAGAAACATGGAAATGAATCACAACATTGTGGTGTTGGTTTTAGCATCTAATTGGTCGTAAGTTAAATTTCTGATAGACGAAACTTAGCTATAAGAACATCAAATGGGAAAATCCACATCAACAATTTGTACTTGTAATAAATACAATGAGAATATGAGTACAATTTCTGACTGGTACAATATTGCTTTAAGTTTACTTAACCTTAAAAATAAGAATCATGAATTGTCTTTCAACAGGCAGCAGAAGATGTCTTACAATCTGCAAGGTTGTAAGGCATGGGATTAGAGGTACACTAAGCTGGGAATAGGACAACCAATTCCCATTTAACAAAACAGAACACATACTCAAATTTTGACAGAAAAACCTCAAATTATTTGTGAATGAATACTAAAATCTGCGAACTTAGACTCTATTCCTCAGTCCAAACGATTTCAAGAACTAGTACATTTGTACTAATAATTTTTAAAATTTAAAAATGTCTTTGCTCATACCATTCAATTTGCATTTTTTTGTTTTGTTTTATGATTATGTCTCAACACCATTTAAAAATACTATTTTTTTTTTCTGGTATATTCAAAAAAGTTTCCGAGTCCATAAATTATGAATAAAAAAAATCCGTACTACATAACTTTTTCGTTGAAATTACCACAAAAATTGTATTTTTATCCAAAATCATCCGTTTATAACCTCAAATACACGAATTTCACAAATATTTGTAAGAAATAATATATATTTTTTTTTTATAGAAATATCCATAAATTGTAAAATTGTATGTGAAAATACAGAAATTTACACTTTTCCGTAATTTTTCTTTTCTCTCTTTACGATTGTCAATGATTTTACAACAAAATATAATATAAATAAGCGCGAAATTTTTTTTGGTTAGAAAAATAATAGAATCTTTTAAAGATGCACGAATTGTGAATTTTTTAACATAATTTTATGAATTTTTTATTTCAAGACACCAAAACTTATCGCTACAATAACGGATATTTTATACAGTAAAGGAATAATTCATTTATAAACATTTAGTCAGGGATATACTTTTAATTGATTTGCTTAAGATTTATTGAGAGTTTAGAAATAATTCCGTTCCATTTGATTCAATCTTATAAGATCTGATAGTCTTGTCATCGTAATATATCCAAATAGCATTTAAAAAAATGCTACAAATCTATTTTCTAAAACCAAAAAGGATTAATCAGTGTTAAATTTTTCAATTATAGTAATTTTTAATTCCTGTTATTTAACTGCTATCTGTCTGTTAGCTAATTGTCAACTCCTCAAATCAGATTTTATCTGGTCTGTTAAATTCTGTCATATTTTAACTTACTGTAAGATAGTTTTTAACTAAGTCTGGTAATAGTATCTGTTAATTACCTGTTAACCGATCTGTTAATAATTATAATTTTATCTTCTGTTTAATAACATGGCTACAGTTTGGAAAAAAGCAAATTGTCGTAATTAACATTTTAGTATTAGTTACTTTACAGCTGTAATCGCTCAGCAAATAAGTTCTATTCGTTAAATTTGTCCTATTTCAAATTTTAACCATTTTATATAAATATTTTCCCATTCTACTTTATAGTACAACAATTGTTTTTACTAGATTTCTACAATTCCACGCATTTCATCATAATGTTTAAAATACCATTTTTGGAATATCCTATAATAAGAAATGAAATTTCTAATGGTGCCAAAAAAAAAATATATCTATACATATTTACTTATAATCTTTTTATATTGTTACTTGACCTCCACAGTTTATATTTCACTGCCAATACAAAATATAATCGTGCTTCTTTATTGTAACAGATCAGTTTTTTTTTTTGAATATTTAAATTTCCCAAAAACAATTTATATAGTTTTCCTATTTTAGGATTTAACGATGATTTCGGGAGAATACATAAAATATCTTATAGCGTAAACGTAATCTATCAAACATATGGGAATTTATGTCCATTTAAACAAAAAAGTATTAAAAAATATTTTGTTGGGTTAATTAAAAATGACCAAATGGTGTTGAAGCCGAAAGAAAAAAAAAGAAGAATTTTATCACTTGGTCATTCTACTATATGAAGGGTTGGATAACCTAATTTCAACCCTTGTCAGTTAGAAATTATATATTTTATGTATATTATTTAAGAACAGATGTAATATCATTTTATAAAAATGTTTTTAAAACATTTCAAATTTTATTTTATGTTTATGCTGGAGACAACATAATTTTTTGCTTTTTAGATAATTGTCTATACTTAAGTTCAAAATTTATATTTGCTAATGATTAGTAAAAAAAAAGTTTCATGTTTTCTAAGCCCACGTATAATTTTAATATCAATTTAATATTTAAATGTTTATTAATATTTAAATAAAGTAAATTATTTTGTTAAGTAGGATTGGTACACAACTGGAATAAATTAAACAACAGAAGACAAAAAAAAAAAATGTTTAAAATGATGTAACAATTAGATAAATATTTTGTTATGGAGTTGTACAAAATTTGAAATTATATTATTAAATATTTATATTATGTATTTAATAATAATAATATGTAATATATTTCACTGACAAACTTGCAGTTAACCATAAAGTCTCAGTGAGTGCCATAGTATTTATGGAACAACTGTTAAAAGTTATTGAGATTTTTCCCAATTAGATAAGAAAAGACAAGTTGTTAATTTTATGTTACAAATAAATATAATATTTAATCATAATTTTATTTTCTTGAAAAATGTCGATTTTAATTTTATGGAAAAGTAAGTTAAATATATTTTTGAAATACAGCACCTTCTAGTAGCGATGGAATCTTGAAATATAAGGCAACTGACCATTTCGTTCTTTATACATTTGCAATGATTTTGGTCAAGTAACAACGACCTACTCGGGGCTTTATTAAGAAAGGCTAACTAACAACAGTAGTCTGTAAAAAATTACAAATAGGAATTCAATTGTAACCTAAAATTATATTATCCAAATTGTTTATAGCTCGTATCTCTTATACAGCCTATAATATATCAATAATATAAAATCTGCTGTCATATTTTGCTACTATTTCAAATAAACGCAATTTTATTTCATTTATCTCCTTCATTTCATTCAAGGATCACACCGTACGTAATAAATGATTTAAAAAAAAAATGTTATTTTCTGTTTGCGATGATATTTTGCAGACAAGCAAAACAAAATCTTTGTTAATAGCATCAACGAAATCCCTTAAGGGTCACAATATTATTTAATCGGCTTTCAGAATTAATCTTATTTTTATTTTTTTTCGTTTATTTGTTTGAAATATTGGCACCGTATTTTATCTTAAAATATTAAATTAGAACCGAAAGTCACCCTAAGAAAAAAAAAAGGACATTTCAGGAAAAACTTCTACGAGTATTAGTCCCACAATCATTATTTCAATGTACAAATTTCAGGAATCTATTTCAGACAGAGAGAGAGAGAGCAAAAGGGAGTATACTTATATTTGCTGAACAGAAATAATATTTCGCCAATTTTTATTTATATAATCCGATTATTAATAGTATAATTCAATTTAGCTAAGGCAGCAATAATCATTTATTATACGTATAGAATTGGTACACAACTATTATCAATGATCAAGAATTTATTGTACTCGTATCGACAAATTTTGCTTGTTCAATCATTTAGAGATCACAATGTATAATAAAGGTACAGATATTGATAAGAGATTATAGAATGATACAAGATTACAGGATGACCTATAATCATCTACTATCCAATAAGATAAGATTTTCTAAAGAAGAATCAATTATGTAGTAATGCAGATGAAGCTCCAAAAATGATATGGGTAAAGGCATATAAGTTGATTTGTCTGATAATTTGTTGATTTGTAATGATAATTTAATGTTACCAGGGGGCTTACGTATCAAAATGAATTTATAACGTAGCAGAGAAGGAAGAAGTAGCAGAGATGTAATTTATGTGGTATACAATTTCAGAATTTAACGAGTGTGAGGTACAATTTTACAATTTAATGAGTGGAATAAATGTGATAGGTGAAACTATTGTATATGAAGTTAATCTAAATAATACAAAATAATAGATCAAAATTAATCACTAATAAAAAGCAACAAAAAATTTCAATATATTATACTAAATACAAACGATTTATTTCCCAAAAAAAAATTTTTACAAAATGATATTAAATATTATAACAATTATAACTTTGATTTTCGTTTTTTTTTTAACATGTTTAAAAAAAACACAAAAATTCATTTTTCATATTTAGATCAATTTCGAAATTAAAAATTCTGAACATATAAAATTTCGAAAAATATAAAACGAAAAAAAAAACAAATATATAATAAAACTTAGAATAATTGTAAAGTTTTGTTTTTTTTTCCTTTTCATATTACATTTTTTGTAACTATAGTTCAGAATTTCTAAAATCAGAAATTTATTATACAATAATAATTTTTTCACCAACTATTAACGTAATGAAAGTTTTCAATTTATATATATTTTATAGTCCAATATATTATGACAATATGTCACATTATCTAATATTGAATATTTATATGATGCCATTGTTGAGCATATTGTCGGCTACAACATTTGGATTAATTTCATTTTTATATTTATACATTTGAAGAACAGTTACTTGACTGCTACATGAATTTAATCGAGATTGAAGTTGACTTGAAAATGAAAATTTACTTTTACATGATACAGTTTTATGAATTGATTTTGATCGTATTGAACTTGATTTTGATCGTAGTGAATTTGATTTAGAACATTTTCTATTATTTCTATTTATATTAAATGTATCATTATTTGGTAATTTAAATTTTAAAGAATTTGATGTTAATGAACGATTGTGTTTATTATAACATGATGATTGTTGATTACGCATTAATGAAAATCGTTTATAATTAATATGACGACGTTTCATTTTTTTAAATGAATGATATCTTATTTTTCTACTCTCATGCCGTTCAGTTCGATTTGGATCACTACTACCCGTGCTTGTTAATGTTAATAAATCATTATTTGATGGTTTTCTTCTTGGTTTTTTCTTTGTTTTTTTAGATTTTGATTCTTTTGCGAGTGGATATGGTATTGTCCAGGCAATTTGAGGTGGTGGTTTATATATATTTTTACTCTTTAATAATTGTAAATTACATCTAATATTTTCTTTCATTCTATTTAAACGAATTTGTTTTTGTTCAATTTCTTCTTCAACGTGTTCTGTTTTTGGTGTTGCTAATTGTTGTAGACGAGGTGTTGCTTTAAATGCTAATGCAGCTTTTTTAACTTTTTTATATGGTCTTACTTTATATGGTCCTTTTTTACGTGGTTTCTTTGCTGTTGCTAATGTTTTAATTCTTGGTGTTGCTGCATAATTTAATTGAGCTTTTCTAACTCTCCAACGATTTTTATATCTAACCTTAGCTTGTTTACGTGGTGTTGCTAAAATCATTATTCTTGGATTCAATGCTTTAAGTGGTCGTTTCCTTCGGAAAATCATTATTTCTGGTGGATCACTTCTTAAACTTGGACAAGCTAATACAGATAAATGACGTAAATGTAATGACCATTGACGTCGATTCATTTTAATTCGTGGTGGTGGTTCATATGGTTTTGGGATTACACAATGTTCAGGTGGTGGATATTCTTTAGGATATGATAAATATAAAATTTTCGGGCTACATTTATAATTTAGAGCACCTTTTGAAATTGGTGGAAAAGAAAATTCTCTCCAAAATTCAACTTCTAAATCACGATCTGCAAAACTATTTGGTACATGCATGGATGGAACTTTTCTTGGTTTCACATTCGGTTCAGCATTAAGTATTTTTGGCATAAAATTAATGGGTTCTCTTAATGGTGGATAATATTTTCCTCGAAGATGTTTTGGTTTACTTAATTTCATAATATTATTCAATAATGTTGTCCTCGAGATTTTTTCTTTTCCTTTTTTATTATCTTTTTTACCTCTCCTTCCTTTTTGCGGTTCTTCTTTTTCTTTTTTTTTCGGTTTTGGTTTGGAAATTTTTTTTGGTGTAGCTCTTTTTCTTGCCCAATCAACAAATCTTTGCCAATCGGCATCTGTATATGGTCCATTTTTTTGAAAACGTGTAAGACTACGTTTTACTTTTGGAAATTTATAAATTTTTGGTTGAGCATTCATTGATACCCATATATCCCATTGCTTCCACCATAATTCTTTTGGAGATTCTTCCTTTTCTTCAATTTCTTGTCCTTCACTTGGTGGTATTAATTCAGGCATACTTTTAGTTTAAATTTTTTTTTTTTTTTAACTTTATTACGAATTGTTGGTATTTTGTTTATCAACACAATAAAAAATTTTTAGTCAAAAAAAATTATTTTAAAAATAAATATTTAGTATTAAAGAAATACTAAAATTTTTGTTTTTCTCCTTTTAATAACTTTCAATTTGGAAATATAATTTTTAAATAAATCAAAAATTACTTTTAAAACTTGGGTGTCCTAAATTTATTTATTATCCAAAAAAAAAAATTAAATTTATTAAATACTTTAAAAACGAAGTGGGATAAAGAATGAATTTTGCGGTAAAAAAAAATTTCGGTGGTATCATTCTCAAATTGAAAGAACGATGACATAAATATTCTAAGAGTGAAATTATGTGTTATTAAATGGTTGTATACGTTTTATGTAGTCGTTTCTTCCCTTGGAATAAATTGAATAGAAATAAAGTTTGATTTATATCTCAAAAATAATCATTTTTGTAAATCTTGCATCTGATCGTTTATTTCCTAAAAGAAAGGACGAAATTAAAAACTTATTACGACAATCCCTCACTATTTGTATCTTGTATGTCGTCTCCTTTTGCGTTTGATAATTATTATTAAATATACTAAGCGAAAAACGTCAAATGAAGATCATTTTGGCATACCTTCATTTGAAATTATAGTAAAAATTCACCATCCTTTAAAATTATAGCCACAATTTATTTAATTTTTTAATGAATGAACCGTAGATTGGATCTGATGTGATTATAGATGACCAGATGTGGTAGCATAAATGAGAATAAAGCAACAGCATGATTTAAAGTCAATAAATTTAAGACGACAATGACAAAACATACATAATGACGAATTGGAGTTATGAGTTTCCTCGAATCATTGTAGTAGCAGGATAAGGTGAAAAAGTTAAATTTGAGATTATTAACCATAATAGACAATAAATATTTTAGTAGGTCAAAAGTTTGCTAATATGAATAGTTACCCCTGAAAAAAATTTATAAGGACATCAAACCAAGAATCTAATGGACAATTTAAATTTTGAAACAACTCGAAATATTATTTTTTTTAAAAAAAAAGTCACTTAAAATTTATTCAACTATAAAAATAAGCATAATTATAATAATTTAATTATGAATTTAATAATTTCACTGAAAAAAAATATATATTTTTGCCATATATCAAACTTTAACTTTTTATCATTTCGGTTTCATCATTTTCAGAGCACATCTTATATTATAATCCATTTTTTTATATTTAGGATTTGTACAAACAATTAGAAGTTTAAATTCTTTTTTTGGTGTAGCCAATTCTTCTACTCTTGCTGTTGCTGTTGCATTTAATGCACCCTTTTTAACTTTAAAATCATTAAGTTTTGGTTCTGGATGTTGATTTGGTTGTGCAAGCTGTTCAACTCTGGGTGTTGCATTAGCATTTAATGTAGATGATTTAATTATCCAATGATCTTTATATTTCTTTTCAAATGATTTTCGTGGTTTTGATAAACGTTTAACACCTTGTTTTAATTTTCTAAATCGTCGTTTCCTTCGACAAATTAATATTTGTGGTGGATCTGAACGTATTTTTGGACATGCTAAATATTCTAAATGTTGTAAATGGCATAACCATTGTTTATATGACATTTTCATACGAGGTGGTGGTTCATATGGTATTGGAATTTCACAATGTGGATATGGTGGATATCTTTTTGGGTATGATAATTTTAATACATTTGGACTAACGTTATATTTTAATGAACCGTTTGAACAATGGGGAAAACGAAAATCTCTCCAAAATTTACCTTCTAATTCACGATCTGGAAAACAATGTTTAATATGTAAATCTGGTTCTTTTCTTGGTATAACTATAAGTGGTGTTGAACGAATTATTTGTGGTACAAATGTTAATTTTGGTAAAAGTGGTCTTAAATATATTTTACGTGGATGTTTTGGTTTACATAATTTTAATATTCTTGGCATTAAATATTCTATAGATGCTCTTGTCTTTTTAACTTTTTTTTGTTTTTTATTTTTCTTATGGGATTTTTCTTTTTCCTTTTTATTTAATTCTGATTTTCGTTCTTTTTTTGGTTTAATTTTTTTTGGTTTACCTCTTTTAATAACCCAATCTGTCCATCTATTCCAATCATTTGGTGCCATTGGACCACGTTTTTGAAAACGTGTTAAACTACGTTTAGCTTTTATAAATTTATAAACTTTTGCGCGAGCATTTTTATCAACCCATTTCTCCCATCGTTTCCACCATAAACTTTTTTCTGTCTCAGCAGCTGGTTGATGATGTTCATTAAAATCATCTCCGATTACTATATCAATTTCTTGTGATATTTCAGGCATATTTTTATATTATTATTATTATTTTTCTTATATTAACAAATAAATATACAAAAATAAATTAAAATAATTATTAATTTTTTTTTTTTGAATTTTTAAAGACACATCAAAATTTTGATAAATATTTATAAAATAATTATAAATAAATAAAATGAAATTAAAATAAATCCCTCAGTTTCCTAAGTTTGATTTATTTATGATAAATAAAACAAATTTTTTTCATTTGTAATTTCACAGGTTAAAGTAAAATTGAAAAGATCTTCTGTGTTAATCCGGGTCCACATATAACCGAACGGACAAACCTTCGCTCGTTCGGTGAAAATTCGAATGGACATAGCGAATGACAAAGCGAACGTTTGTTCGTTCGTTGTACTTGCGAATGTTTGGTGGAACGAACAAACGTTCGGTGATAACAAAAAGTAAGCGAACACCTAACGAATGTAATAAATATTTTATAGTAATTTTTTTCTCAATTTTCAAAAGTCACAACACAAAGAAAATTTAAAAAAATTTTTAATTTACATTCGAACCAACGAATTTTACAACGAACGAACAATCGCTATAACAACAACAGCGAATCTACAGCAAAGTAGATAACGATCTGGAAAACAATGTATAAATATACAGCGAACAAACGAACTAATGAACAAACGTTCGCTGCCGATCCAGAAAAAATGGTTCGGCAACGATCGAACAAATAAATTTAATGAATATTATTAGTTCGTTCGGCGTCCACACTCCACACATACCGAATCTTGATCGAATGCTCGTTCATTCGTTCGCTGTATATGTGGACGCAGCTTTAAGAAAAAACGAGTTTGTAGATAAGACGTAGAAATTGTATAGATACGGCTTTATATTCTAAGACATTGGAAAATGTTATTAATGTGCAAAAGTACAAAAACTATACAGGGATTTATGATATGTGCAGAAAAGTCTTATAATCCATGCATAAATTGCAGAAGGATAGTCAATATCACATCACGACATTAATTTATCGACAATTTTATATGAATATCAAGGATTCCCTTAAAGATCCATGAGGATCTCTTGTACCAGTTGCCGGAATTCTAAAGAAGAACGTCAAAGTTTTTGGGAAAACCTATCTGCTGATGAGTAGAACGTTTTGGTCACTCTGGCTGCCATTTCATTATCACTTTTTACGGATTGAATCTCCTTGTCTAACATTAGTATTTTTCATATATTTTTTTAAGTCTCTCTTTTTAATTGATGATAGAAAAAAAAAATTAGTGACTAAGAAAAAAACAATCTAATGATTTTAATTTGTATAATGTTTATTCACTTTATGACTAATAAAAATATTTATTATAAAAAAATTTTTCTGTTTTTTTTTTGTTGAAATATATCAAACTTTTAAATAATTCTGTTGAGAAGAGAAATCATTAAATTTTTAATTTTCAATTTTATGGCGGAAAATAATTATGCAAAATAGTCTTATACATAAATATATATTACATTTTTTTTTGTACCATTTAAATTGAAAATTAAACGATTTAGTGATTATCTAACCACAAAAAAAAATATATATTCTAATTTTTTTTTCCTCTTTTATAATAAATGTACAGAAATTTCTTAAATTTTATATAAACTTTTAACTCAAAACTCAATTAATTTCGAAATCATATTTTTCAAATGCTATTAAAATAAAATAAAACATATATTAATATTTAGAATTTTCTAATAATTAATTCAAATAAATATTATATATATTATTATTTAGGTTAATAGCAAGTAAAGTATAATGATGGTATAGAAAATTAATTGTTTCATAAAAATTTAATGAATATTATTATTCAAAAAAAAATTCTAAATTATGATTTTTATCATAAATTATATTTATGTATCACGAGAATAACGTTATGGTATATTTATTGATAATTTATGTATATGTTCTTTGTTTTGATTTTAGATCATGACACTTATTTGTCTTGCGTTCACCATTTTAAAAATGAAGCATATGATTTTGTTGTCGATTTCTGACAATTTAAAGCATTTCTCGACTTTTTCCAAAATCTTCATATCCGTTTTTGTTACTTATCTGCCACGAATTTTTATATCTGAAGTATTTTTTTTGTTTTTGGATATCATACTGTACTGGACTTCAATTCAGTTAATAACCATTCAGAATTACTTTCGTAACCTAATTTAGATATTCTAGCCTTTCGTAACCGATTCGTTTTCAAAAGTTTTGTTAAACCCATCATAAAAATGTAGACATCGATTTTTTTCATTTTTCCATTATAATATGTCATAAATTACATAATTGTTTCATTATAAGTATAACGTTCTGGTATAGTTATTGATAAATTCAGTATTGTTGGTGTTATTTTATAAGTTAAAGCTTTTTTTGATACTGGAAATCGTAAATATCTCATACATTCTGCATATATTTCGGGATGTACACAGTGCGATGGCAATACTGGCGTTGAAAAAATTTTCCGAGCAGATGTAATTTTTTTTGCTGCACATGTGCAAGTAAGGTCATGACATTTATGACGGATATTTGGTGTAAATGTATATATTGATTTTATTGGTGGTTTATATTTATCACGTTTCAATCTTTCAGTTGGTTCAGCTAAACGTTTTAGATTTTCAGGTGATATATAATGATATTTTTTATTTGGAAATTCCTCAGTAATATGTTGTCTTGGTTTAGCCTTTAAATTTGCCCAATTATTAAAATGATTCCAATCAACTTTACGTTTACGATTATATCGTGTAACTGGTACTATATCATTTGGTTGATAATTACAAAAATGTTTTTTTCGTTCACTATTTTTTTTTAACCATAATTCAAATTTATTTTGATCAAATTTTTTTTTTGGTTTTTTTGTTAAATCTAATTGTGGTTGTTTAACTGGATATTGTCTTGGTTGTGCCCTTATTGATGCCCATTTATTAAAATTAATCCAATCTTCTTCTTGCATTGGACCAATTTTTTTAAAACGTCTTGTTATTGGTTCATTTTTATAATTATGACGTGATAAATGTGTTAAACTAATTAATCCTGTTCTTGGTTTTGATAATTTATCAAATTTTTCTTTAATTAAACTCGAACTCTTGAAGTTAATTTTTTTCTTATCTGAAGGACAATTATTTAATTTACCTTTTTCTGGTATCATATTATAAATTTCCATAAATTTTTTTTTATCTAATATCCTAAGATTATTTGCAATTGTACCATTTCGATAATTTTGTAAATAATATTTTAATGCTTCTTGTTCAATCTCAGTATCAGATGCAACAAGATAACTTTTTTCTATATGTTTACAATGATATTTATCATCATTAACAATATTATTATTAGTACTTCCAGATTGTAATCTATCATAAAAATTTGACCATTCACCTGATTTTAATTTATTACTATTAAGTGATGAAGTATCAGTATCAAATTCAGATTTTTTTTTATCTGGCATTTTATAATATTATTTCGTTTTGATTTAATTAAAAATTTAATTGAAAAATTCTTTAGATTTTTTTTGCTTTTTAAATTTTTTTTTTTTTTTTAATTTTTAATTTTTAAAATAACTTGAAATTTTTTTGTTTGTTTTTTTTTAGTTAAAATTATTAATTTTGATAGTTTGAAATAATTTTTTTAAAAAAAAAAAATTTTTTAAGGAATCTTACAACTCTCGGAATGCTATAGAATATTTTTAAAATAATATAATTTGTTGTGTATATTACATTCATAAATTGTGGATTAATTTGCTATGCATTAGACTTAAGATTGAACGGATTCTTTGCCATTCCGGATATTGTAGATGGTGTCGAATAATTTTAAAATCTATTAATCTATTTATTTTAATTGGCAGTTTTTATTAGGTTTAACAGGAGAAGTTTTGAATGGTCCCTGACCCAGGTGTCTGTCTGCAACTATGTAATTCCTATATACATGATTGTGTTTCTTGCCAGTTTATAATATTCTTCTAGTACGTTGTCCTCTACAAAGAGTTCGGACATATTCGTTATCGTCAAATTATCGCAGTACTCCAGTACTGCAATGTTTTTATTCATTTTCCTCGTATTTTGAGATTTTGACTAAAGTGAAGTGAGTCGACAAATTTAACTTAACCAATGCTTCAATTGTTGGCTGGTTACTCTCTCGCTGATTAAATTACCATGAAAACGAATAAAAATATTGTAGTACTGCGATGATTTAACATTAACGAATACGCCCTTCATTGCTCATCCTAAATCAATGGATGACAAATATGTCCTTTATATATCATTAACGATTATGAATCAGATTTATGCTATTTAATTATGATTATCAATACAATTTAGTGTAAAGTGGGACAAAATTTTTCAACATTTCAACAATTTCTCTAAATTTAAAACCTATAAACGTCTTTATTCAATGTAATAGTTCAGGATTCCTTAATCTGTCTCTCAGTTTCTTTGGATAAATAGTTCTTATTACCATTAAAATAAATTAAATTAATAATAATTCATAAATTAATATTCAAATTGACTGTTCCCTCATATTAGTGCCTGCAAATTATCCAAGTCAACGTTAAATGAAATAAATGAAATTCTAAAATATAATTTACTCTATATTTGAATTATTTCCAAACAAATATTTATTCATTATTATCCTTTATTTATTTTACTAAAAGATTAATTGCATTTATCTCTTATAACGTTCTGCAATTTCACATCTGTTTTACCAGAATTTCAAAAAAACCAAATTAATTATGAAAATTTATCTAATTTTTCTATCATCATTGAATCCTTAATTTTGAATATGAACAACAACAAAAAAAAAACCAACCACAACAAAATACAAACGCATAAAAAAAGGAGTCATAGTCAAAATATAGTCTAGTCCACTTTAAACTGCCCTCAATTTTAGTCCTTAAAAAAATTTGATTTATTATATATATTCCATATAAGAAATTAAATGTTGAAATTTGACGCCACTTTTAATAAATTACTTGTATGTTTAAGAGTTTATTAATTTTTCCACAACACAAAATTTACTTTAATGTGAAAATTATTATATCCATAAAAAAAAATGATAATTAATCAAAACATTTTTTTTTATGTTGGGTAACAGGCGGACACCTTTAGAATGGCGGTAAATTTTTTTTTTAGATAATTTGAAATATATTGTTATTAATATGCTAGACAAGCACATCACTGATATATACTCTCGTGTGTGTAGTTATATTACGAGAATATTAAAAATATTAAACAAAATTTTGATAACAACAAAAAATAATAATAATAATAAGCAATTTAAAAATAATTAAATTATAGAACCATAAAATAAAGTTTTTAATTTGTAAATATTAATTAATAAAAAAAAAAAAATTTGAAAATGTATACAAAAAAAGAATAATGTTTATTACAGGGTGACTGACTATTGGAATGAAATTTATTTTTAATAATCGAACGGATACAAATTTTTGACAGCAATTTTTAGACTAATTTGTTTGGAAATCATAAATTTTGTTTGTTTAGTTAGAGAAACAATTGAAAATTGTCATAGGTTAGTACAATATTTCCTTAATCTTAGGGAATGAATGGATGGATGTTTCGTTACAATTTATTTAAATTTCTCAGTTTGATATTAGTTCATGACAATTATATGTTTTGCTTCCACCATTTAAAAATGAAACTTTATATCATTTTGGCGCCGATTTCTGATGTAATATTGCACTTTTCGACTTTTTCCAAAAACTTCATATCCTTTTGTTAGTAAACCATTCTGCAACAAATATTTATATCTGAAGTATTTTTTGGTTTTTGGATATCATTGTACTGGACCTCAATTCATTCAGAACTAAATTCGTGCCCTAATTTAGATATTATAGCCTTTCGTGACCGATTCGATCCCAAAGTTTTGTTATTATGAATGTCTTCGTAGATAGCGATTTCCATTTTTCCATTATAATTATAATACGCGTTTTTGTAATAGTATTCAAAAATCAAACTTCAATTGAATTTTCCGATATACAAATTGACTAATATTATTTTTGAATAAACATTATTCTAATATTTCATTAATTCGTGTGCTCTAACACAGAAAAAATGCACAAAATTTAAGATTTTCGATAAATTTAATATAAAATCCGATTATAGTTGTGTATATTATTATTTTTGACTAACCCTGTTACAGAGAATCATTAACAAAAAAAAAAGAGTTTTGATATTTTTTCACAGTTCGCCAAATATTACAATAAAATATTAACGATAAACTCTTTTCTTTTTTTCTTTTTTTAAGTGTTACATTAGAAATTCCTAAACAATTATAAATTTTTATGATACCATAAAAAATTATAGTAAATATGTAAATATTTTTATGTTGAATAAACACAAAAAAAAAAAAGTCAACATATATTTTTCCAATGATGAAACTAAAACAAAATATTATAATAAAATATTAAAATAATAAAAGAATTTAATTTTTAAGAAGTAGAAAAATTATTTTATTATTTTATAGTAGTTAAAAATTATATTTTCCACACTTGGGGGGCTACTAAAAACCAAAAAAATAATAATAATAATCACTATTTTGTTTTTTTATAGTATGTAAATATACCTAGGAATTTTTTTTTTTCAAAAATACGGAAATATCACGCGGAGCCAGTAATAAAAATGATTTTATTACATGTGAAAAATATATAAGAAAAAATAATTAAATATATATATATGCATATTTTTTTCACTAACCTGGTGTACTATCCCTTAATGGACTATCACAGTCAACAATTAATCCTTCATTACTAGAATCATCATGACCAGCTATAAATGATGTTGCACCAGGTACTAAGATTTCTGAACCACCACCAGCACTTGGTACATCACTTTGTGCTGGACTTTCCATACCAACATCAATTAAACTTGATTCACCATCATCTAATCCACCATCTAATTTTAATTTTTTTGGTTGTTCAGATGTTTGCTATAAATTAGAAAGTTTTTTTGCTAAATTAGTGATGATAATATTTACATAAGTCATTAATTTGCTATATAAAAATGGGAAAATTAATTAGCTAAAATATCAAAGATAATGCGAAATTAATTTTGATGATATAAATCAAAATTTTAGTGTAAATATTTAATGTCTCTACTTTTTATTTATAAGAATTTCTGTTGACATTATACTTTTGTTTACACTTGACAAGTTTATACACCATTTTGTGTTCCTTTGATTAGCACCTTTTACATCATCTTGTAAACTTCTCTAAGTGGAACTGAATTTATTTGCAGGGAGTATAAATTTTATTGTCATAATTTTTGATGGCTTCAATTTCACTACACCATAGATTTTTCAATAGTCCTAAACTACGACTAATAGAGACTATAGACCTTCGATGGTGTAAAAAAATTGTAAATCAAAAAATGTTTTTCTGTAACATTTTCGTACAAATATTACAAATTTGATAGTAGCATTTTAGTGAATAAAAATTATAGGACTGATTTGTTGAGATTTTATCACTTAAATTTAATAACTTAACAAATATAATTTTTTATCTTAACTAAATATTTACTTATCAATAAGTAAATGTATAGTTTTAAAAATAAAATAGTAGACTTACTTTATTATTATTTTTTCGTTTTTTGTCACCAATAATATCTTTACCTATTATTTTTTCTTCACTATTCTCGTCATCTGTTTTCTGGCGATCTATAACCAAAAAAAAAAAAAAATTTACAAAAAAATCAAATATACATAAAAATTTAAATTACAAAATCAAAAAAACTTACATTTTATTTCAATTTCTTCATCATCTAATAAAAGTGATACAACTTCCTTTGGTTTAAGGGTGTCTGGTTTAAAATTACCACCACTTATGACCATACGTTGAATCTGGATAAAATACAAATAATTACATATATAAATTATATGTATACACAAATGTAGTCTACTAAAATAATAATAATAATTTTTAATGCTGCTAAAAATAAAACCCCTTCTATTATTTAACAGAAAAAGAAGTCCCCACATTAAAAAGGCGCCGATTATAAATTTAAAATTTTTGATTTTTCCCAGACAAAATAATTTTTAGATTTTATTATTAAAAAATAACAAAAAAAACAATTTTTTTTTGTAATTACAACCGACATATTTTTATCCGATCTCCGATAATATGTACAATAAAATATACTCAATTTCCGGTAATAATAATAAATAAAATTTATTTCAAAATTTAACCAATTTTTTTTTTTTTATAAACTAAGACAATTTATTAAAATGAAAGGAGGACGGCACGTGCCTTTTATTTGATATTTGAAATTTGAAATATTATACAATTAATTTTTTTGTATCTATAGAAAAAATTTATTTATACAAATAATTGGATTTATAAAAATCAGATAAAATGTCTCGCCTAATTTATAAAGACACAATAAATTTTATTTAAATTATTTACCTCACTCTTTTCTCTAGCCCTTTGGAGTATCCTTTCTTCAATTGTACCTTTACAAATTAAACGATAGACAGTTACTTGTTTTGTTTGGCCTAAACGATGTGCACGATCCATAGCTTGTTGATCAACAGTTGGATTCCAATCAGAATCATAAAATATTACCTAAAAAATAAAATGTTAATTGTTAATAAATGGGAAATTTAGATTATGCGTAGCTATGTACTTTTTGGTCGAGGAAAATTACACTTTTGGAAGACAAGTAGATGTGACGACAAGTAGACAAATGCTATTTGTCAAATGATTTTCAAAATGATGTCGGAAAATTATGAAAAAGTGTAATTGAAAATTGTTTAGAAAATTTCATAGATGGAAATTTACTAAATGAAATTTAGATCTTAGGATAGATTTTCCACATGATAAACTTCAATTTTGGAATTGAAAACTTACATTTTGTAAGAAAACTTTTACATTTTGTCAAATATTCTCGAAAGAAAATAGAATTATAGAAACAAATTTATAGAAAAATTAAATTTGGGTAACGATTTCAACACGTCACGTCAACTGTTAATTATAGTTGATAAAAAAATTAATATTAAATATGCACGCATTGTCGTACTCGTAACTATTAATTTCAAAACTACTTGAAATAATATTCATAAACGGAAACATTTACTTTAACTCGTTTTATACTTATTGAATATACAAGAAGTGAGAATCCAATCCTTCTAGAATTACAACAACCCAAATCGACATGTACATATATAAATCTCTTTGGAAATATAATTGAAACCGGATATAATCCTTGTTCCTTTTTGTACATATAATAAATCCTCGTTTTTTATAATACTTTCTTTTATTCCGAAATCTTTTATTAATTTTCTTTATTAAATGATCAGAGCGGCAAGTAGCGTTTTCAAAACAATTGTGCTCACAAGTCTAGATGAAACTAGAGGCACGTTCTATTTTTTTCAACAACACTACACTTATTTTGGGAACATGTATACAACATTTCATTGATTAATTTATTATATTAATCATTTAATACATGGAATTATAAGAAAATAGTCAAAAGTTTCTAATGAAATTAAATTGATGAAAATTATATCATTGGAATTCATTTCGGTATGACTTTAAAATTGGGATTAGTATTATTAAAATTTGAAATTAATTTCTGTAAGTTTTAATTTTAACTAGAATTTATTCTATTAAATTTAATATCAAATTGTTTGACAGTAATTAAAAGTTTAATAACAATAAATTTAGATAAAATTGATATCATTTTGTTATTCTGTTTGTCTGTTTAATATAAAATTGTTTTCAGGTTATAATAAGTAATGGTTAAGAGCGTTTTGGAATTTATTTGCAAAAGCATCTTTCAAATTATTATTATTTACAATTTACAAACATACAATTTTGTTGATTTAATAATTTATTTTATTAATTTTGGATATTTTTATCAGGCAAAACTTATTTTTTAAAGAAGCTGTGTTAACATTTAATATTTATTCTACATTATATAAATTTAAATAATGAAAAAATTGACCTTGATTTGAATATTTCTTAGTTTTAACCAGCAACATAATTAAATGTTAATTATACTACAGAAATTTTCTTATAAAAGATGAACCACATTCGGTGATCAATTCAGTTTATAATTTCAAGTAGTCGAAATAATATTCAAATAAATCAAAACATAATGAAGATACTTTTATTCGTTGTGATGTTTTTGGCTTTGGTGTCATCAATTTTTATGTGCAAATATAACTCAAAAAAATGTAGCTACAATAATGAATGTTGCAGCGGTAACTGTCGGGTAAAGGCATCATATGCTGCTGGTACAGTTTGGAGATGTTATCCACAACCAAACAACACTTCAACATAATGAAATTCAAATTATATATTTATATTTTCATAAACTTCTAATAAAACATTATGAGATAATTCAATTCTTTTTTTTTAAATGACAATTTTTTGATAAATCAATTTGTATATATGTCTAATCTAAGGATAATTTGCTTGAACTGATTTACTATATTTAAACACTTTATTATATTGTGGACTTTTAATCTTATTACAAATAGAAAATGTAAAAATTAAAAATATCTTAATAAATTGTGCACAGATTCACGTTGTCGAAAGTAATCTTCAAAAGTGGAAACATTTAGGTACTTTAACTCGTTTTATACTTATTCAATATATAAGTGAATCAAATCCTTCTAGAATTACAACAACCAAAATCGACATGTACATAAATTTCTTTGGAAATATAATTGAAACCGGATATAATCCTTGTTCCTTTTTATACATTTATAATAAATCCTCGATTTTTATAATACTTTCTTTTATTTCGATATCTTTTATTAATTTTCTTTATTAAATGATCAGAGCGGCAAGTAGCGTTTTCAAAACAATTGTGCTCACAAGTCTAGATGAAACTAGAGGCACGTTCTATTTTTTTCAACAACACTACACTTATTTTGGGAACATGTATACAACATTTCATTGATTAATTTATTATATTTATCATTTAAAAATGAAATTCTAAGAAAATAGTCAAAAGTTTATAATGAAATTAAAGTGATGAAAATTATATCATTGGAAATTGGAATTCATTTCGTTATGACTTTAAAATTGGGATTAGTAAATTAGTATTATTAAAATTTGAAATTAAATTTTAATTTTAACTAAAATTTATTCTATTAAATTTAATTTCAAATTGTTTGACAGTAATTAAAAGTTTAATAACAATAAATTTAGATAAAATTGATATCTTTTTGTTATTCTGTTTGTCTGTTTAATATAAAATTATTTTCTGGTTATAATAAGTAATGGTTAAGAGCGTTTTGGAATTTATTTGCAAGAGCATCTTTCAAATTATTATTATTTATTCAATTTCTTTGTTGTTCATTTTAAATATTATATAAAACAACAAAATAACATACAATTTTGTTGATTTAATAATTTATTTTATTAATTTTGGATATTTTTATCAGGCAAAACTTATTTTTTAAAGAAGCTGTGTTAACATTTAATATTTATTCTACATTATATAAATTTAAATAATGAAAAAATTGACCTTGATTTGAATATTTCTTAGTTTTAACCAGCAACATAATTAAATGTTAATTATACTACAGAAATTTTCTTATAAAAGATGAACCACATTCGGTGATCAATTCAGTTTATAATTTCAAGTAGTCGAAATAATATTCAAATAAATCAAAACATAATGAAGATACTTTTATTCGTTGTGATGTTTTTGGCTTTGGTGTCATCAATTTTTATGTGCAAATATAACTCAAAAAAATGTAGCTACAGTAATGAATGTTGCAGCGGTAACTGTCAGGTAAAGGCATCATATGCTGCTGGTACAGTTTGGAGATGTTATCCACGACCAAACAACACTTCAACATAATGAAATTCAAATTATATTCTCATAAACTTCTAATAAAACATTATGAGATAATTCAATTCTTTTTTTTTAAATGATAATTTTTTGATAAATCAATTTGTATATTTGTCTAATCTAAGGATAATTTGCTTGAAGTGATTTACTATATTTAAACACATTATTATATTGTGGACTTTTAATCTTATTACAAATAGAAAATGTAAAAATTAAAAATATCTTAATAAATTGTGCACAGATTCACGTTGTCGAAAGTAATCTTCAAAAGTGGAAACATTTAGGTACTTTAACTCGTTTTATACTTACTCAATATATAAGTGAATCCAATCCTTCTAGAATTACAACAACCAAAATCGACATGTACATAAAACTCTTTAGAAATATAATTGAAACCGGATATAATCCTTGTTCCTTTTTATACATTTATAATAAATCCTCGATTTTTATAATACTTTCTTTTATTCCGAAATCTTTTATTAATTTTCTTTATTAAATGATCAGAGCGGCAAGTAGCGTTTTCAAAACAATTGTGCTCACAAGTCTAGATGAAACTAGAGGCACGTTCTATTTTTTTCAACAACACTACACTTATTTTGGGAACATGTATACAACATTTCATTGATTAATTTATTATATTAATCATTTAATACATGGAATTATAAGAAAATAGTCAAAAGTTTCTAATGAAATTATACATTGTTGAAAATTATATCATTGGAATTCATTTCGGTATGACTTTAAAATTGGGATTAGTATTATTAAAATTTGAAATTAATTTCTGTAAGTTTTAATTTTAACTAGAATTTATTCTATTAAATTTAATATCAAATTGTTTGACAGTAATTAAAAGTTTAATAACAATAAATTTAGATAAAATTGATATCATTTTGTTATTCTGTTTGTCTGTTTAATATAAAATTGTTTTCAGGTTATAATAAGTAATGGTTAAGAGCGTTTTGGAATTTATTTGCAAGAGCATCTTTCAAATTATTATTATTTATTCAATTTCTTTGTTGTTCATTTTAAATATTATATAAAATAACAAAATTCTAACATACAATTTTGTTGATTTAATAATTTATTTTATTAATTTTGGATATTTTTATCAGGCAAAACTTATTTTTTAAAGAAGCTGTGTTAACATTTAATATTTATTCTACATTATATAAATTTAAGTAATGAAAAAATTGATCTTGATTTGAATATTTCTTAGTTTTAACCAGCAACATAATTAAATGTTAATTATACTACAGAAATTTTCTTATAAAAGATGAACCACATTCGGTGATCAATTCAGTTTATAATTTCAAGCAGTCGAAATAATATTCAAATAAATTAAAACATAATGAATATACTTTTATTCGTTGTGATGTTTTTGGCTTTGGTGTCATCAGTTTTTATGTGCAAATCTAACTCACACAAATGTAGCTACAATGCTCAATGTTGCAGCGATAACTGTCGGCTAAAGGCATCATTGAACAGGCGGATATGTTATCCACGACCAAACAACACTTCAACATAATGAAATTCAAATTATATTCTCATAAACTTCTAATAAAACATTATGCGATAATTAAATTATTTGTTTTTTTAAATGACAATTTTTTAATAAATCAATTTGTATATTTGTCTAATCTAAGGATAATTTGCTTAAAGTGATTTACTATATTTAAACACATTATTATATTGTGGACTTTTAATCTTATTACAAATAGAAAATGTAAAAATTAAAAATATCGTAATAAATTGTGCACAGATTCACGTTGTCGAAAGTAATCTTCAAAAGTGGAAACATTTAGGTACTTTAACTCGTTTTATACTTATTCAATATATAAGTGAATCCAATCCTTCTAGAATTACAACAACCAAAATCGACATGTACATAAAACTCTTTAGAAATATAATTGAAACCGGATATAATCCTTGTTCCTTTTTATACATTTATAATAAATCCCCATTTTTTATAATACTTTCTTTTATTCCGAAATCTTTTATTAATTTTCTTTATTAAATAAGCAGAGCGGCAAGTATAGTGTTTTCAACAAAAATTTCTCTTACAATTCTAGGTGAAAGTAGAGGCACGTTCTATTTTGTTCTATTCGTTTTTCTAATTAATATCCTGTTATTAATGCCATGTTCTTTGATTTCGAATATAAATTAATCCAATTTTGTTATTAGAACAAGAATAGAAAAATATATTTGTTTTAATTTATGTACATTTTTTTAGGTTTTAAACACGAACGCCTAAATGGCGGCAAAAAAATTCAAATCGGCGGCGAATATTAAATGAAATTCCTAGAAATTTTCGGCCAACATCAATTTTTTTGTTGTTTGAATCATTAATAGTTGTTTGAATAGTAAATTTAGGATCAATTTGGGGAAAAAGAAACATTTCTTTCAAATTTAGCAATTTGTGGAAATGATTAAATTCGTGGCGAAATTGTTATCATTTGAACAAAAATCGACTACATAAAAGTGTTTCCGTACTGGTAATGATCCCGATGATTTAATATTATAACATTATATTCAAATTACAATGTTTTGTAATGTAACTCCATTATTATAGTTCGAAATTGTAAGAGTCAGTTATATTCTCCATAAGACCATAAACCAATTAACAAAATTAATATTCATCAATATTTTTTGGCCAATTGAAATGATTAATGAAATTTTATCAAATAAATCAAAAATAAGTAAATCATTAATTCATTATACTTGATTAAAATATATGAATTTGCTGTGATAGTTATAATTTTTGCGTAAGATATTTTGATATAATTTCAACAACAAAACTACAAAAAACAAAAATTTATTAAGACAAACTACACTAATTTGTTTCATTACAAACATATTCTCTACGTTAACAAGTTTACAGATTTGTTATACGTTCTTATGTTAAGTAAAGACGTCACAAGCACAAGGTATAATAAATCATCATATATTACAAAAAAAAAAACAATTCGCTCCAAGTTCCAGATTTAAGAAACAAAAGCGATAAAATCAAACCACCAATGAAGTAACTTTAATTTAACAAAGATAAATTATCTTTTGAGACAGATGTATATAAATTTCCTGTCCACATAAACAAGTTTAATCTCTAATTTACTTTATATTTCATAAAATACGCGATTTGGTGACAATATTTATACTTGTGCAAATAGCGCTTCCTTCTCAGCATTCAAGTAATAATTTTCAATAATTTCGCGAAATCTAAAGTAATTTAATCTTTTACAAAGATTTAATCTTTCAAATTGAAATCCAAATGGCAATATGAGTTTTGGGCGTACGTTCACTTGGTGAATGGTGAATTTCTCGATGAGATAGCAGTTAAACTTGACAATATTTCAATAAATATTTGTAACAGAATAAAAACGATAAGATTTTTTAAATAGAGAGAAGAAGAATATAGAGACGTGGATGAAGAATAATTATATTGAATGTTAGAAGGGATTTTCAAAACAGAAAAACTTTTATATAATTATTTATTTAAATAATTTTTTCCAGAAAAATAAATAAATTAAATTGTCTTTAATCATAAGATACTCTAACTTTAAAGTGATAATTTATATTCGTAGCCATGCACCTATTTCAGCTGATGATAGAAAATTGAAAATAAAAGAAGTCGAGAAATGTATACTAAATGGAAGTTTATAAGCATCTTTACAATATTTCGGATTCGTTGGTTATTGTGGAATTGATGGCAATTATAGCTGGATGTGAATTTGACAATGATAGTGGCAAAACATAATATAACGATTTCGGTCTATTTTCATCTCATTTAGTTATTTAGTAATTTACAGAAAGAATATAAATTAAATCTGTTAAGTTAAAACGCCGCTCTATTTCAATTTACAAGGCTTATATAACTCAAGAATAATTAAAGACACTGCTTACTCGGGGTAAGATCTTCAAAATTGTATAAATGCAGACTTAAAATACTCAAAAATAATTAGATGAGTGGAAAATATAAAATTCATCAAGGGAACAGTGTGGTTAGACGAATGGATGCAAAGAAATATTTAAGAACAAGGACAAATTAAAGTTCAAATCTTTCGAGTCTGGGAAAATATATAAATATAAATTATATATTAATATAATATATTTAAATATATTATATTATTTTATATTATATCATAAAATATAATATAAAATGTCGCCATATGGCGTTATGAGACAATACAACAATACAATTGTCTCGAGACAATACATTATCACCATATGGCAATAATTCAAAATATAGTTTACTATAAGTCAATTACTGGCGGTTTTAATTGACACTAAACTTAAAATTTCTATTTCGATGGTTTCCTAAAATATCGCAAAAATCTATTTTTAATCAACACGCAAAAAACTTACAATATATACTCTGATTTTACAGTTTTAATTGACATTAAACTTAACCCAATAAATTAGTCAATTCCGAAAAAAAAACTGTTTTCCAATAAAATTATTAATCCTTTTTTTAAATAATATTTATTGCTGGTATTTATTACTATTATAAATCGCAACATTTAAAAAAAATACTTTGTTTATATTAAATAATTTATCATGTATTATCTTTAATTTTTATTTTTTAAATAAAATCAAATTCTTATCTGTAGGAGTTTATGACAATTTGAAAATATATATAAAACTTTAAAGTTTTAATGCAAGGTTTAATCTTTTTAAAATTATCAACCTCGTACCTAATAACTAAACTGGTGACAATAAAAATTGTGAAAATTTGATTTTTTGTAGCTTTTTATACAATTTATATATTATATTTTTTTGATTAAATTAGTCCACCACCCTATAGTGTTTTTGTTTTTAATTGTTGTAAATCACTTAAAATTTTGATTAACAAAAAATTATTTTTATCAGCAATTTTTATGGATATAAATTCAACATTGTTCGATGAAAATTAACTCATTTAATTAAGTTGTGATCATTTAGAAGTTCGATTTTAAAAAAAAACTAGCTACATAAATAATAATGAAAATCTATAATAAAATTATTTTTGCAGTGATGGCAATAATAATATTGCCAACAATAATTGCCGAATCAGTTTTTCAAAAAACATTTAATATGTTACATCATGAACCACCACCACCAAAAATACAAAGTCGTCTTAAACTTGATTTTAAAACAATTGAACAAAAATTAGATAATTTTGCTGATTCAGATAAAACAGAAATTTGGAATATGCGTTATTTAGAAAATAGAGAATATTTTAAGCCAAATGGTCCAATATTTATATTTGTTGGTGGTGAATGGGAAATATCACAAGGTTATATAACTGGTGGACATTTTTATGATATGGCTAAATTAAAAAATGCTATATTATTTTATACAGAACATCGTTATTATGGTAAAAGTCAACCAACAGATGATTTGAGTGTTGAAAATTTAAAATATTTAACAATTAAACAAGCATTAGCTGATTTAGCTAATTTTATTAAAGAAATTAAATCAAAAAATTCAGATTTAAAAGATTCTAAAGTGATATTAGCTGGTGGTTCATATTCAGCAACAATGGTTACATGGTTTAAAAAATTATATCCAGAATTAGCTGATGGATCGTGGGCATCAAGTGCACCATTATTTGCAAAAGTTGATTTTGAAGGTTTATTGGAAAATTAAATTTTGTTTTAAGTTACATTAATTTTTTTTTTTTTTGTGTATATTTTTATATAGAATATAAAATGGTGACAGGAAATTCAATTGCAAATGTTGGTGGTTCAAAATGTTATGATAGAATTAAAAATGGTATTATAGAATTGGAAAATATGTTTAAAGATAATAGAATTGGTGAAATTAAATCACTTATAAAAATTTGTGATAATTTTGATGATACTAATCAATATGATGTATGGTCATTATTTAGTACAATATCAGATGGTTTTGCTGGATTAGTTCAATCACATAAGTAAAAAAAATTTAAATATATTACAGGGGAAATTAATTAATATTTTTTTAATATACTAAATATAGTGAAGGTGATATTGAAAAAGCATGTGATAAAATTTTAGCACAAGAAAATGATTTAATTGGTGTTCTAGTATGGTTTATGTCACGACTAGGAGGTGTTGGTTGTTATGATTTTAGTTATGAAGATACAATTAAAACATTGAAAGAAACAACATGGAGCAATAATATTTGTAAATTAATATATTAAAATATTATTTAATTATGAAATTTTCTAAATTAAATATATAAAAATTTTCAGTCCGTCAATGGATTTATCAAACATGCAATGAATTTGGATGGTATCAAACATCTAAAGCAGAAAAACAACCATTTGGTACTAAATTCCCTGTAGAATTATATACACAAATTTGTAATGATGTTTATGGGTATAAAAAATTCATAATTTTTTTTAGAAATTATTTAATTTATATTTTGTCTAATTTTACTTGTAGAATTTCAAGTGAAAAAATTTATGAAAATATTGAAGAAACTAATAAAGATTTCGGTGGCTGGGAACCAAATGTAAAAAATGTATTTATGACACATGGTCATTTAGATCCATGGCATGCAATGGGAGTACATAAAAATGAAGATGGTGAAAATAATATTATTCCTTGTAAGAATTTAATATTTTCTTGTATATTATTTCTATTAATTAACCCACTTTTTTTATAGTATATGCTCATTGTAAAGATTTCACTTCAATTACATCAAAAGATACACCAGAAATGAAAGCATCAAAAGAAAAACTACAAAATTTTGTTTTTCAATTATTAGAAAACTAAATAAAATTAATTAAATGATAAAAAAAAGGAATTTATTGAAAAATTTAATTTAGTTTGAATCCCAAAAAAATTTCAAATTCTTTATAAACAAAAATTTTAGACTATTTTCCATCATTCCTTCCTTTTCACTTCAAATGAATTTCTACAACAAAAAAATCATCTTAATGAACAAAAGGAACAATCACGAAGCAGGATTAAATATCAAAATGAATTAAATTTATAAAATTAAGAGGACAATTTTCAGAAGAAACAAAAAACCAGGTTAAAATATAAATAATTATTTAATAGTTTGTTTTATGATTATACATGGAATTCGATCTTTTTTTTTACCCGAAAATCTAATGACAAATACTTTCTGTCCTACTGTAATTTATTTGATTGCTTTTTCTCTACCTACCGCTGCCTGATTAGAAATAAAAAAATTTTTTTATCGTAGTCCGAAAAGAAGGAGCAGAAGAGTAAACTAAAAACTAAAAATGATATAAAATTATAGGAATTAAATTTAATTGAGTTTTGATTAAGAATAGATTTTTCCACCAAAACTCAATTTGGTGTTGTAGTTGATGGTCGAAAGGACAGAACACAGAACAGTTTATATTTTTTAGAATAAAATTGTGAAAAATTATTAAATATCACCAAAAGAAATTAAAATTTTAAATGAAATTAATAGATGGTTGCTTGAATTGTTAAATTGAAAACGAAAATATTCATAAATATGTTTCAATATTTGATTTTCGAGAACTCAATTAAATTTTAATTTCTGAAAAAATTCTATAAATAGAAACCAAAAAAAAATAAATTTTGAAAATAAATGCATAAATTTTATTAATCTACTTTAAAATTTTATCAATAACGAAAAAAAAAAATAATTTCACAGGAAGATAACAAAAAAATTATTATTAAATTTTATTAATATTATTTCCGTATAATAAAAATAAATCTAAATTTTACTTTTTTCCTCTAGATTTGAAGAAAATTATAAGATTTTTTTATATATTTTTATGAGACCGCTTGTATTTTTATTGATTTTTACTATGTAAACAGATTTTTTATTTTAAAATCGATAAAAAATCTTTTTATTGTGGTTTCAATTTTGAAATGATTAGAAAAAAAAACTTAATTTTATGGATATTTATTTTTTTGGGTGAGGGGAATAGAAATAGTTTTATGTTTATATTTATTTAAACATTTCTAGGGATGACAACTTGTCTAGCATGGAATTTGTTTTTTTTTTTTGTAAATAGACATTTTTTTTTATCATAAAATTTTAATGATTTTTATTTTATATTTATTAGAAAAAATTTCGGTGATAAGAAAAATGTATATTGACTTTTAAGGTATTTTTTTAATTAATCTCTTGGGGAAGTTAATTTTTACGAAATAATCTTTATATATATGCAATATGAGGCGAAGAAATATTTAGAGTATTTTAAGAATTTAATTTTGATCTAATGAAAATATAATAAAAAAAATTGTTCGTATCAACCTTAGGAGCAGTTTAACATTACAGCTGTTCCTAAAGATCCTATGCAAACAAACGAAAAATTCAAGTTCAAGGATATAAAAAAAAACTGACCAAATGACCTTAATTCTAAAATTAAACCCTTTTTTTTAAATAATTCGAAATTTAGGCTGCTGTTTTTTTTAGATATTAATATTCCAATCGCCAATAAAAAACAAGGCAAATATTATCCTCAAGCTATCAAAATATTTTCTAATTTTTTCGTATTTGCTCCTTCACCTTGAATTTTTTTGTTTGAACTCCTTTTTTTAATGGTTCCAATTGATTGCAGCCGGTGTAAAATGACAAATGGTGTCATTAGACATAATTTTTTTTTTAATATCCTTTTTATTAAATATTTTGTGTCCTGCTGATCAACAATATTATTAATAATATTCGTAATTTGTAGTTTATCATTTAAAAGAAGTCCTCAGACACAAATCCTTTAATTACGGTCAGCATATTTTGTCAATGTTTTTATTTATTAAATATTTATTATTAATTTTAAAATTTCGGTCAATTTTAAGTCGTGTTTAGATAATATTTTTCGGCGCGAAACAAAATACAAAATGAAAATAAATAAAAAAAGAGTTAATATTTTAATTGTGTGTGATGTTGCATAAAATTATAAATAAGATTAATAAATTAAAAGGCAGATGTAAAATGCGTTGATATTTAAATTATTACAAATTATGATAATTTATTTTGAAAAATTAAAGTAGGTTGCATTTGAACTCAGGACATACACTGAAAAATAGTAAAAGTCTCATGACAAGATAAGGTGATGCGCTAAGGAGGATGAACAAAGTAAAATAATTAAAAAAATATCGTCAAAAACAGGAAATTTGGGGCAAATAATATACGTTACGTTGCACACTATTTGGGGCAATGAATATACGTTGCTACAGGTAACGCCACAAGGAAAATTGAAGTTTCAAGAAGCAGCTTGATAAGCAATCTATATTAATAGTATAATATTTCGGCGATTAACATCTTTAGAGATCATAACCAACCTTTCAGATTGAAAATATTTTTTAAAATTAAAGAAACATCCTTAAAATCTTACTCCATTTTAGAATATAAAATAAATATTAATTAATTTCCTTTGATGGGAATTTGTTTTACATAAATATTCAATTTAACTATACGCGAAAATAATATTTCACCTTAACTAATTATTATTCTACACAAGTATTCAACAATAATGTGTAAAATTTTATGCATTGAAAACAGATTATTTAAAATTCATGATAGTGATAAAAATATAACGATCAATTCTAACTGAGGTACAACAATAAATCATTTTGATCAAATGTTAAAATTCATTTCAAACGAAACATGACACTTTTAAAAAGAGAACGAAAAACTATGTTGGAGATATTTTCTTTAAAGTATTCTCATGGAAATTTTTGAATTTTATATGCTTGTAAGCATATTTTAAATAAATTCTTTTGATGGGAAAATATTGTGTTATAAGAAAAAATTAGAATCAAAATTTTTTGGCACTTACCGTATCAGCAGCTGTTAAATTAATACCTAAACCACCAGCACGTGTTGATAATAAAAATACAAATATATCAGCTCGATTTTGAAAATCCGCAACCATATCACGACGTGCAGATATTTTACTAGAACCATCTAATCGCATATAACGATATTTTCTATGCCACATATATTCCTAAATTACAACAAAAATTTAAAATATATAAATTTAAATATTATATTATAAGTTTTTACCTCTAATAAATCTATCATTCTTGTCATTTGTGAGTAAATTAATACACGATGACCTTGTGCTTTTAAACGCATCAAAAGACCATCTAGTACAGCCAATTTGCCAGCATCCGAAACTAAAGTTTGTTTATCAGGTATTGATATCCATGACCAACCATAATTTGGTTTACATAATTGTAATGCATTATTAATAATATTTTTACTATATTGATCATCACATTGAATATAACGAATATATGACCATTCAGCAGCTCTGCTTTCAACACTTTAAAGGTGGAAAAAAAAAGAAGTCAGAATTTTTTTTTTTTGTAATATACAATAGTGGGGAAAAATTCTAATCCTAACTCACTATGAACGTCGTCCATATGCTTGTACTTTTGGTCCAATACCCAATAAGAATTTTGGCATTGATATTGGCTCGGAATAATATTTTTCCGGATGTCTAGGAAAATATGGAAATTCTGGTAAAAGGGTAGATGATGTTGGTGATTTTGATGATAAACGTTCAATATTTTTTGGTGGACGACCACGATTTGGTGAAATTGTTGTTGTATTAATATATTTAATTTCATCAGATAATTGTGTTAATCCTTCTTCATCTTCTAATTTAATTTCATCTTTAATTTGTGGATCAATTAATTGACTTATTGGTGGTATAATATCTGAAAGTTCAAGACGCTTTTTACTACGAATAATACGATGTTCAATTGTTTCTTGCATATTGTTAATTTGATAATCATCATATGTGTATGTATTACTATCATTTGAAGTCTAAAATAATAATTTAATTCTTTTTTTTTAACCATAATTTATAATATTTTATCAGGTAGCTTACCATTGCTGTAAATATAAACTCATTTAATATACTATTAGAAAACATAAATCGTTTATCAAGTAAATTTTTACATAATGGTTCAAAAATTATAAAACGACTTGATGAATAATTTGACCACCATATTTGTCTATAAGCTAATAATTTAAGAGATTTTTCAATATTCCAAATATTCTCAATACTGAAAAAAAAAAAACAAAATTTTTAAATTTAAAAAACTAAAATATATATGTAATTTAAAAAAAAAACTTACAATGCAATATATCCATGAAGTGTTAAACTTTCAATATCATTTGGAGAAAGATTTGAAATTCTTGTAAACGAAAATGTACTATCAACATTTAAATCCAAATACTTATCATAATTTATATTTTTATCGTTTAAATTACGTGGAAAAATACTTCTTTGAACATTCTCAGCTTTAAAAATACTAAATTTATTATAAAGTAAATGTTTACGACTGGGAAAACTTTGCTGCAAAATGCCATCATCAAAAACAAGTCTCGGTATTACATATTCTTGGCATTTCATCGAGAATGGGCTTCTAGCATCACGTCTTTCAAATAATTCTGGATGATTACAAACTTTACGAAATTGCATAACTAAATTCATTAAATTAGATGTAAAATTTTTATCAATATGATGTCCACCACTTTCACCAACACAATGCAATAAATCTTCAATTTTAATTTTCTTTTTTAATGCCATATAAAGTAATTTTTGTCTTGTTGTAAGTGGACAAAAAACCATAATTTCAATTTTATCTGATAATTCATTTTCAACATCTTTTTTAATTCGTCGCAACATAAATGGTTTTAAAATCATGTGCAAACGAGAAATTTGCTTTTCATCAATACCAGTTTTATTTTCAGCATGACTTTCTATATCTTTAGAAAACCATTCATTAAATTCATCATGAGAATCAAATAATGTTGGCATTATAAAATGAAGTAATGCCCATAATTCAGCCATACTATTTTGAATTGGTGTTCCACTAAGTAATAATCGATTTCGGCAATTAAAACCTAAAAGTAATTTCCATCTCATTGATGAACTACTCTTTATTGCTTGAGCTTCGTCCAAAATCATATATTGCCATTTAATTCGATTGAAATATTTATAATCTGATACAACTAATTGATAACTAGTAATCACAACATGAAAACTAGCATCTTTTGTATGTAAATCTTTTTGTTCCCAAAATTGTCTGAGTATTTTTCGTTCATTTGGTGAGCCCCAATAAGGAACAACATTAAAATCAGGTACAAATCTTTGCATTTCTTGTTGCCAATTGTGAAGTGTTGAAGCTGGAGAGATAATTAGGAATGGTCCCCATACACCATATCGTTCAGCAATATGACACAGTAGGGCAATTGATTGAACAGTTTTACCCAAACCCATTTCATCTGCCAAAATTCCACTTATGCCTTGATCATAGAGATTAGCTAACCAAGTCATTCCTTTTATTTGATAACTTTTAAGCGTACCGGTAAACATTTCTGGTTGCGGTAGCTCAGCATTACCATCATCTCCAATTAACGAAGGGACCGGAATTGGTTCAGCAACCACATCAAATTCTTGGGTACGGGCTCTTTCAGTATTAAAAGCATCAGCTGCGTTTTGTTGTGCCTAAAATATAAATTGAAATTTATTTTTCCCAAACAGAAAAATAGAATGATTTACCTTCATTTTCATTAAATCCGAATCATAGTCATCAATAGCCGCCAATCGAGGATTCAATTCCTCATCTAACTGTTGTAAAATTCTTATTTGTTCTTCCTCGGTGCCATGTCCTAATTTTTTAGACATGAAATGTGCATACAATTCGGTTTGCGTTATAAGGAAATTTAATTTCCTGGTCTGACGTTTTGCTTCAATTATTTCCACATCCAATTTTCTTTGCTCTTCGGCTTCTTTTTCCATACGCCGACGTGTTTCTCTTTCAACACGATCATAACGTTTCCAATAGCCTTGCATTTCTCTGGTCAAACGTTTTGCACGCCAAACAGTTTCTTTCATAATTTTCTGTGATTGCATTGCCTTTTGTCGTGTAATTTTCATACACATTGTTGCAACCCGTTTACAACCTTGAAGCATTTCTTTATGATTATTGACTTTGGCACGTTGAACTTTTCCTAATTCTTTTTTCGACATCAGTTGCCACACTTTACGTCGTTTAGCTGCCATAACCTCAGGAGTTTTTGCTAAAGATTTCTTTTTTCTACCACGACCAGTAGAAACGTTCAAATTATTACTTCCGTCTTCATCTTCTTCACCTTCTTCCTTAATTTGTAACGACATTTCATCCCAATCCAATTCACCCAATTCAGATGGATCAATTTCGCCAGGTTCTTGGTTATTTGTTTTTTGTGAATTGCTGCGCTGTTGTTTTAATTTCATTACTTTTGATTTTTCCTTAATTTTTTTTTCACGTTCTTTTCGTCGCTTTTTAACACCCACAATTGAACGTTGATGTTCAAGGAATTGATCATGATTCGATAATAATCCTGCACCATAATAAGCATATTGAGAATTCTGAAAATGAAAATATTATTTTAATTAAATATAATATATTAGATAGATATGTAAGTATTTATTTTATTTATTTACATTAGCCTTTTTATAATATTTTTCCCTTAATTTCTGTTCCTTAATATGAGTTTTAAGCATTTCCTTAACATATTCATCTTCATCAGATATTTCAGAATCACTTTCCGTATCGCTAAGCAAAACATCCTGAATCCATTTACGTTCTGCATCAACTTGTGTAAAATTATAAACATGTAGTTTGTCACTGCGCCTCTCTAAGAAGAATTAAATTTTTAAATATATATATGTACCTACATACAGTAAAAATTTTTATCGAAATAACATTAGTACCATTTTTTGATATTTTAATGCCATTTATAAATTTATCACCCGGATTCATATCTTCATCATCCGGTTCACTATTTTCGGATTCACTACTGACTAATGATTGTGTTAGTACTTGATGTGCATAAGCCATAAATGGACGCATATCTAGACTAGCTTCTAGCCTTTGCAGATGTAATGGTTTTGCATATTTATGCCGAACTACAGCAACATTATTTTTGGAATCGTTCATGGTTGTAAAATTTTATTAAATTATACTATTCTTGATGTAGCTGTAATAAAAACAAATAGTTATTTATAAATATAGGTTATGTTTATATTAGAAAAATTATGAAAATTTGAAATTCATATTTTATTTTCTATCTGCTCGTAGAATGTTATAAATTAATTGATTTAATGACACAATAATGTACAAAAATATATTTTATATACATGAAAATAAATATAATTGTACATTCACAAAGGTTATGTTTACATTTTGCAATACTAGAATATTTACAGCCGAAACTTTGAAAATATAGCTTTATTTATATGTAATTTAAAAGACAAATTTAAAGTAACTCTTACCCTGAATAGTAATGATATTATTTTAACTATTTTAACATTTATAATTACTAAAAACTATAATTAAATCTACATTTACAATAAAATTACAATATCCATGTCTTATCAGATCTTAAAATGTCAATTTTGAAGCGGCAAAGAACAATAACTGAAACTGCAACGCAACACTACAATATTCTATTAGCATTTTTTTATAAGCATTAGCTTACTACAATATTCTAAAGCAGTTTTTGTTACGTCTTGATTACGTATTTTTTAGTTTATTTCACTTTATTTTATAACTTATTATCATTTAATAATT
This sequence comes from Empis stercorea, assembly GCA_949752835.1. Classification (NCBI taxonomy): domain Eukaryota; kingdom Metazoa; phylum Arthropoda; class Insecta; order Diptera; family Empididae; genus Empis; species Empis stercorea. The sequence goes on along the minus strand of OX457086.1, from coordinate 6,888,570 downwards.
TTTTTGAAATTTTAAATTAACTAAGAAATTTATATACAAATTATTATAAAATATTTTGTACTAGTCTGACGTAATCGCCAATCCCGTCGGTTTTTAATAAGATTCAGTATTATATAGATTAGATTATCTGTGATAATTGTGCTCTAAAAACAATGTAGGCATATATCATTCATTATTTATTATATTAGTCTCGTGGTTATACTACTTCAATATGATTTTACTCTATTTTACATAATCAACAATGCTATACTACTGGCCCACTTAAATTTCTCACAGTTGCTCATCGCTGCCTTTACTGCCACAAACAGAGACATCTATTAAATGAATATAAACTATAAAACTTCCACAGTACTATCGGTATTTAAAATTAAGTTTCGAGAACTGAAATATTTATTTATAAGAAATTAAAAAATATATAAAGCATATAAAACATTAAATAAGTTTATTTTTTTGAAACAAGTTTATTTAAATAAAATACTAATAACACTTTTTTTAAAAATCATCTTGTATTTTTGTTGATAGTTAAATTTCTATTTCACTGAAATTCAAGTTGTTTTAAATTTTTTTTTTTACCCAACTGATTTTTATATTGAGAAAGTAGTTTTAACTCTATAAAAGAATAAAACTATAAAAGAATTAAAAACGAAAAACTATTATTATAGATTTTACTATTTCAGAAACTCGATTTAATGTCTACGGTATTTTTAAATTCTTTAATAAAAAAACTAAATAAAATTAATTAAAATTACTACATATGATTTCTTTCTTTTTGTAAACGACTGCCATATGTCTGTGAGACTAAATTCCATGAATCCATAAAACGATCCATACACATTGATATACATTTCTAAAAAATAATAATAGATAATTTTATATTATATTACTAAAATTTAGATATTAAAATTACCTGTTCTGATGAATCTAAAACTGTTCCTGGTTTATTTACACATTTTTTAAAGCATTTTTCAGTCATTTTCTAAAAGAAATAATTGAAAAATAAATTATTTAATTTAACATTATACAAAAGTTAAGACGATTTTTGTTCAAAAAGACTTTTGAGTAAAACAAGAATAACCTCACTTAAATATTGTATTTCTTACTAACTTGTAATAATTCTTGGGCATTTGCAACAGCTATTTGCTGTTTAACTTGATCCATTAATTCACCTTTTTGGGTACTAGACATCGATCCTAATGCAGACATTTTATTCTATATTATATTTTCCTTTAAATAATTTATTGGAATTAAAATTATATCTAGTTTAGACTAATAATGATGTGAATTCATCTGAAATTGTGAAAAAAATTATCGGCAATATGTCAATTTGACAGCAATAACAGCATGATATATCAGTGTTACCATTTTGGGAAAAAACAAGGTAAAATTATATTTGTAGCATCTATGTAGCAGCTAAGTTAAGCAACACCGACACCGAATATTCGAAAGTTTATTCGGTGCTAACTGCAAGCAAAGTTAATAAATAAATAATATTATTATAGTAAAACTATCCAAATATTATTTAATAACAATGCTGGAAAAATTTCAATAGTGAAATAAAACAAATCGTAACATTATTGCAGTTTTAATTTCAATAATGCACAATAGAATTCTTTAACTTGGACGAAATTCACAATAGTAAATTTTTATCATATGATTCGAACTTTTTTGGTTATGTTTCGTTTTGTTATAATACTGTCCAATTAGAAAGTTTATGTGTCAAAGGCTGTCAAATCTCAACAGCTGATCGGCAAAAATCTATATAGTTTGGTATTAACACTTTTTTTAGTTTAAATTTTAAATCTAAAACGTATTAAACAAAAGTTATAATTTTTATAATTAATTAAAGTTTTACAATATTAAAAATAACTAAATAGTATTTGTTCATATTTTCCACCATATAAATAAATAAAATTATTTAAAAGATTCTATGTGTCGGATGTTATCATATAATATTTTTATATGCTATGAATATTCAATGAAATATATATTTTAAAATCCACGAAAAACACAAAACAAAAATAGAAAACAATAATGGACATTTCTTCACCAGAACAATTAGTATATCAAGCCTTATCAGCAGCATGTAGCCAAAATACTGATTTATTAAAACAAGCTGAACTAAAATTAGCTGAATGGGAAATTGAACCAGGCTTTTATTCAACATTGGTTACAATATTTTCGAATCATCAAGTAGATGGTAATGTACGATGGATGGCTGCTGTTTATTTAAAAAATGGTATTAATAAATATTGGCGTAAAAATGCTAAAAAGTTAGTAACATAATAAAATGATTGTATAATTTTAAGTTATAAATTCAATATAATATTTTAAATTTTACAGTGAAATTCAACCAAATGAAAAAACCCAAATTCGTACACAATTAATATCAAATTTTAATGAGCCTGTCTTACAAGTTGCTGTACAAATAGCTGCATTGATTGCAAAAATAGCAAGGTATTATGATTTCTATATGTATGTATTTGTATGAAAATATTTTCTTTTTTAAGATTGGATTGTCCTAAAGAATGGCCAGAATTAGTACCGGTTTTATTGGAAGCTGTTAGAAGTGAGGATTCTATACAACAACATAGAAGTTTATTAGTCTTTCAACATGTTGTTAAAGCACTTTCAACAAAACGAATGCTAGCTGATAAAAAAGTTTTTGAAGTAATTTCATAATATGCAAATAAATAGAATCAATATATAATAAATTTTTGATTTAATTGTTTTAGCAATTAACAACAAATGTTTATTCGTTCATATTAACATTATGGGATGGTTATACAAGAATGTTTTTTCAAAGTTTACAAGAAAATAGTCCAACTAATGTATCAATATCATTACTCGAAAAAGCATTATTAGCGTTACGAATAATACGTAAATTAACAATTTATGGTATATATAAACCACATAATTCAGAAAATTGTATGCTATTTTTGGAAACAATATTTCGACGTATAAAAGAATGTATTGAATGTCGTTATGAATTAAAATTACGTCATGCTAATGAAGAATTAATTGATTTAACTGAAAAATTTACATTAAAACAAACAAAAATATTAAATGAATTTCTCGAACAACATCCATTATCATTTGTTAATTTAATATCAACAGCCTTAGAATTTTCATTTAATTATGTCTTCCATACTGGAGCAAATATGATATTTGATGGAAATGTTATAAGTTTTACAAATTTTGCTATACATTGTATAAATTTAATGAAAGGAATATTATCAAGTAATGCATATAATAGTTATGTACAAGAAAATTGTCCTGGTGAGATTGATATACCAGTTGCATTAGCAGCTAAAAAAGAATTTTTTACAGCAGAAAGATTAAGTTATATATGTGAGAAAATTATAACACATTATTTTCTATTAACACAATATGATTTGGATTTTTGGTGTGATGATCCAGAAAGTTATGCATCTGATGAGGGTGGTGAAAGTTGGAAATATGCCTTGCGTCCATGTACCGAAACATTTTATTTAACATTATTTAATCAATTCCGACCTGAAATGACTGTTGAAGTACTAAAATATATACAAAAAGCACAACAAAATAATTTAAAAAATGATTCAGATTTAAAAGATATTTTATTAAAAGATGCAATTTATAATGCAGCTGGACTTGCAGCATTTAATTTATTTGATGAGGTATTTATATTTAGAAAATAGATTTTCTATTCAATTTTTTTTTTGTTTAATTTCTTAATTTATTTTCCAGATTGATTTTGATGCATGGTTTACAAATCAATTAATATCAGAAATAGAAATAAAATCAAATAATTTCAGAATTATACGTAAAAGAGCAATTTGGTTAATAGGTAAAATCATGATTTTTTTTTATTGTAGATTCAAATTTTATTAAATTTATTTGAAGGACAATGGACTGGTGTTAAATTCTCACAAAACTTAAGGCCTCAAGTTTATGAACTTTGTTTACATTTATTACAACCAAATGAAGATATGTCTGTACGATTAGCAGCGTCAAAGTAAAGTTTATTTATAGAAATTATTACGAAAAACAAAATTTAAAAATAATTCTTTTTTTTTTTGTTGAGTAGAACTCTCATGACAGCAATAGATGATTTTGAATTTTCACCAGAACCATTTTTACCATATCTAGAACCATGTTTTTCATCATTATTTACATTGCTCAAAGAAGCAAAAGAATGTGATACTAAGGTATAATTATATAACAAAAAAATGTATTCAAATAATTTTTAATAACCTTTTTTTATTTTTTGTCTATTTAAGATGAACGTGCTTTGTACAATGTCATTTATTGTTGACAAAATGAGTGATAATATTCAAGCTCAAGCTGATAATTTAATTACATATTTACCATTATTATGGAAAGAAAGTGAAGATCATAATATGTTAAGATGTGCTATTATATCAACTTTAGTAAATATTTTTCATTTAAACTATGTAAATTTTTTTAATTTAATTACTTTATATTTTCTAGTTACAAATAGTTAAAGCTCTTTGTGATATACCAGCTAATCTTTCACCATTTTTATATCCAGTTATATCAATTAGTACAAATATTAAAGAACCATCACATATATATTTAATGGAAGAAGGTTTAGAATTATGGTTAGCAGTTGTTGAAAATAGTACACAAATTTCACCAGATTTATTAGATTTGTGTACAAATTTAATTCCAATTATTGGTAAATTAAATAAATTTATTAAATTTTATAAAACAAAATTTTATGTTTTTTTTTTTATATAGAAAATTCATCAGAAAATTTACGAACTGTTTTATATATTATACAAGCTTATATATTATTAAGTCCTGAAACATATTTACAACGTTTTGGTAAAGATGTTATATCAACATGTGCATATTTATTAAGTGATATGCGACCAGAAGGTATTGTAATGGTTTTAAAATTATTTGAAGCATGTTTAAGAACTGAACCAAATATGGGATTAGAATTATTAAAACCAACACTTCCATATATTTTTAAGTAAGTATAAATAAATAATTTTATATATATATAGTTTTTTTATTTTTATAATTAATTTTCTTATGATGAATATATCTAAAAAAAAAAAAAATCAAGTCGTTTATTTGAATATTTATCACTAAATCACAGACAAATCTATGAAAATAAAGATTATCCAATGGTTATGAGCATGTATTTAGCAATCATAGCTAGAGTCTTAATTATAAATCAATCAGCATTTATAGAAGCATTACAACAAATGAATTTATCAAAACCATTAGAAACAATAACAGATGTATGGATATCAAAGATGCCATTAGTAACACAAGCTGAAAAAAGGAAACTTTTAAGTAAATGCAAAAAAAAAATATTTTGAAATTAATAATTTATTAATATTAATTTTCTTTATGAAGGTCTTGCACTTGGATCATTATTAACTGCTGGTAATCCAATATTTTATGAACGATTTCATGGTATATTACAAAATATTTGTGAATCATTAAATGATATTATGAAAGAGGATGAAGAAGGTGTTTATGATGAGTAAGTAAATGATTTTTTTATTAAAGTAAATTATATTATAAATATATTTTTTTTATATATATAGTTCATTAGTTTTTGCTGATGAACAACAATTTGATTCAAGTAGTATGTGGACTATTGAAGATTTTGAATATAAAACTTATCATTATGAAAGATGTAGACAATTATGTTTAAAAGATCCTGTACACCGTATAGTTTTAAAGGATTATATCCAAACGCAGGTAAATATTAAAAAATATACTATACATACTATAAAATTAAATTAATTTATCTATAATGTCAAATTCAAAATTCAATTGTACAAAAATTTTAATTATACAAATTTTTTTTTTTTCTAGCTCGCCACCTTAAAAGAAAATTTAGGTGAACAACGATTCCAGTCATTAATGTTAACCGTTGATTTAAATATACTATCAAATTTAGCTGAATATATAAATATATATATTGAGGTACCAAACCAAATTGATGCTTAATTAATAAATAAGCAAAAAAAAAAAAAAAAACTGAAAACAAAAGCAATTATATAAAAAAAAAATATCGAACTGATAACACAACAAACAAAAAACAATTCTCGTTTTTATTATTTTTTAATAGAATTATTTTTCTTAACTAAAATAATTTTCTAAAAAACAAAAAATATAGAAGAAAAAACTAAGTTTGAAAAAAAAGCTCCTATTTTATTAGTTTTAAAAGTAAAAAAAAAAAAAAAAAAAAACAAATTAAAATTTCATTTTTAAATTGAATTTAAAATTTAATTTCTTTTTTTAATTAACTATTAAATTTTTTTTTTGTTAATTTTTTTTTTTAATTAATTGTAAAGTAAAAATAAAACTAAATGTTACACTCTTCTTTTTTTTTAACTAAAATTAAATTTTAACTTGGAAAAAAAAATAAATAAAATAAAAATAAAAATAAATACAAACTATATATTTAAAATAATTTAAGGAAAATGAAAAGCCTTTTATATGAGAAGCAAAGAAAATAAAAAATATAAATAAATAAAAATAATAATAATAATAAAAAAATGTTATGCGCTGAAAATAGAAGAAAATAAATTCATATTTATTATATAAAAAATTAATTAAAAAACAAAAAAGCTTTTTAAAATTGTTTTAAGATTTTTCAGCTGATAAAAAAGAGTTCTTTACTCATTACTTATTTATAGGACGATAGTGCTGAATAGCTGAATATCTGAATATGCAAAACCTACATATCGGTAGAAAGTTGTCTATAATATTTCACACAATTCAAAAAGCTCATATTTTTTTGCAAATCAGTAAAATATCCTTTAACATAGATTTCAACCAAATTAAAAACATTGTGAATTATCTTTGCAAAATTTGTATTTTTATACTTTCCAAAATTTATACCAAATTTTCGGTTAGTATCTAATTGTTATCCACCCTAAACGTGTCGTGTTTTTCTACTATATTTTGTAAAATAAAATTATTATGATTTGAAAATACTAAAAAGAAATTAAAAAAATTGTAAAAAAAATGTTTTTCATAAAATCATTTTACATTCTTATCATTAGCACAGTGATAAATGGAATGCGTAAGTGTAAATTTTCTATAAAAAAAAAGAAATTGTGGTCCACATTACAAAAAAAAATGACAGCATCTTTGTTAAAAAAAAAAACTAAAAATTCAAGGATAATTATCCGCTTTTAATGCGCAAGTATAAAAAGTGTCAAAATATTTTTATACCATTTTTGATATTTGTGTTTTTGTTTACTATTTACATTTGTTTTATTATTGTTATTGTTATCAAATAAAAGCGGTTTTTCTTGTTATAAAATTTTTAGGTTATGTTTTTATTTTTTATTTAAAATATATTTTTTGTTTCTTTAGCTCCAATATCAAATTTTGAAGCAAATCCATATTCAAAACGACTTTATGATGATTTATTAAGTAATTATAATCGTTTAATTCGTCCTGTTGTTAATAATAGTGAAACATTAACGGTATATTTGGGTTTAAAATTATCACAATTAATTGAAGTCAATTTAAAAAATCAAGTAATGACAACAAATTTATGGGTGAAACAAGTAAGTATTTTTTTTAAATTATTATAATAATTATTTTATTTCTAGAAATTATTAACTTTAGTTTTTATAGTTTTTAAGTAAAATTGTATTTACAAATTTTGTACACATAAAATAATCTTAATTCATTTATATAATTGCATATCATAGGGCGTAAAATATTAAATGTTAAATTACTATGTAAATGTAAATTGGTTCATAGTATTTTTGATAGTATTTATTTCGGTGATGTTTACTCAGAAAAAGCAATTTTCTGCTCACAAGCTCGGGATGGATTATTGCGGGTATCATGAGTAAAAGGGCCCAATAATTAAGTGTTGTTGTCGATCAAGTTAAGCAAGTTTTGTGGCCTGTAATCAAAAACGTTTCGGTTATTTGCAATATTTTGATTTTCCCGGTTTGTTTATAATCTACACATAACAATCTAAAATTAAATAATGTTCTTTTGGGCCTTTTCGATGCTCCCAAACAAAATGTTTTATGATTATTCAATTTTTCGACAATGATTGCAAATCAATCATTCGATTTCTCGAAAAATAATATAAATTTATATGATCTTTGTTTCTATTTAAGTATAAGAAAATATAACTATTACTTTTATCTAAAAACGTAACTAAATGTTGGAAATGCTATAACAAAATCAAATTATTTCATTTTACAATTTAAATTTATTTATACGAGTATACAAATTCTTTACAATCTATTTGAAATTTCAAATAATTTTGTCTATAACAAAATAAAACTAAACGTTTTAATGTCATAAATTCTCAATTCAATTGTTATATTTTATTATTTAACCACAAGCCACACGCAAGGGGACGAAAGTATATATATATATATTTGAGCATTTTTACTTATATACCAAAATTGTATATTTTCAGAAAATTAAATTGTCGTATAATTTTTTGTTGCTATCATCACAAATACAAAACTATATATGTACATACTTAAACAAAAAAAGAACGAAATTCCCTGAACAATATAAAAACAATATAACGTTTATATCCTTTTTGAAATTTTCACTTTTTTTTTCTTAAAAAATTTAAATTCTTTATAAACAAAAACAAGGAATAATTTCGAAGATTTTATGTATAGGCTACACGAATTTCACCACATTTTCTTTATTTTGAGAATGAGGCACACCGCACCTCTTGAGATTTTCCAATTCTATGATATATTAAAATGCAATAAAGTCCCTGATTGAATTTTTTTTTTGGTTGCATATAATACGACAACGAAAAAACCAATTTTCCCACACTACACAAACGAGGAAAAAAAATCAAATTTCCGAAAAATTGTATATAAAAGAATTTATATAAAAATATTTGTTAAAGGTCCTGAACTGCCTTTTTATTCTTTGACTTCGGAATGTTTTCTACATATATTTTTTGTGTATTATGTACTGAACTTTTAGCATGTTTAGTCCTTTTCCAAAATGCTTCTACATATATATAAAAAAAAACCTAAAAAAAAAGGAAATCTAAAAAACAAATAACAACACAAATTTCGAGACTATGTTCGTCCTTAATGGTATTTTTTTTTCGTGATGTGTTTTTTTTTGTTTCCTTACAGAAATGGTTTGACTATAAACTCCGTTGGGATCCAGATGAATATGGTGGTGTAGAAATGTTATATGTACCATCTGAGCATATATGGTTACCGGATATAGTCCTTTATAACAATTGGGATGGAAACTATGAGGTAAATTATGTATTATATAGTAAGTTGGAAAGAAAAACTTTTGTTAAAAAAAATTTGACCCACCTTATAGCCCATAAAACAAATATATTTTTTCGGGTGGTGAGGAAATCGGAAAAATTTTTATAAAAAAGACAATCAAAAGGAAATAGAAAATAACATAAAAATCATTTAAAAGATTTTTGTGTTTATTTTTTTTTTTTTTTGGCTTTTAAATATTTAAATTGAAATAAATGAGAAGATTTTTTGTTTGCTTTTATTTATTTATTTTTATTTGTTTATTATCCTTTTTTTTTATTATATAAACGTTCAAAATTTAGGTAACTTTAATGACAAAAGCAACACTTAAATATACTGGTGAAGTATTTTGGGAACCACCAGCAATTTATAAAGCATCATGTGAAATGAATGTTGAATATTTTCCATATGATGAACAAATATGTTTTATGAAATTTGGTTCATGGACATATAATGGATTACAAGTGGATTTAAAACATTTAGATCAGGTTAGTATTTAAATAATTACAAAAGTCATTTAAAAATATTTTAATTCAATTATTCAATGAATAGTTTCCTATAATTTCAGAAAAATATTAGAATTCGATATTCTATGTATAATATAGTATTTAATTTTGACTTAGTTATCGTCCTTTTAAAGATTTTTCTAATAAATTTTTGATTATAATTGACTTATTAACTCATAATTTTGTTAATGAATTGCATACTTTTTGGCGAATGGAAAAACGATTATAATCAATTTCATTGAATTTTATTTCATTTCAAGGTATTATTAGAGTGTCCTCGCCAAATTTATGGTCTTTATAATAAATATTATGAAAACCATCAGCATAGTTTGTATAAATCTCACTGTTTGCATTTATGTAGACAGTAGAATTTAGTTAAGAACATTTTTAGAATTAAATTATTAAGGATTCAATAATTTTCGAATAATCAAATCAATTTTAAGAACTATTCGAAGAAAATCATTACTTTGGCATATTAGAGAGTAAATATTATCTAGAAATCTAATATTTTAATTACTCTAACTTTTATTAGCAACAGTTTAAATATAAATTTAGCAACTACTAAATAATTGAACTATTTTCCAAATGCAAAACATAATTTCAAAATATTTATTATTATTATAACTAATTTAATTTAAATATTTTTCTAGATACCAGGAAGTAATTTAGTTAAAGTTGGTATTGATTTAAGTGAATTTTATTTATCAGTTGAATGGGATATTCTAGAAGTACCAGCAACAAAAAATGAAGAATATTATCCAGAAAGTTTAGAACCATTTTCCGGTTAATATAATTATTTAATTTAAATAATTAATTTCTATTTATACTATTTTTGTACTATATGTATAATTTTCAGATATTACATTTAAATTAACAATGCGACGTAAAACACTTTTTTATACCGTGAACTTAATAATACCATGTGTTGCCTTAACATTTTTAACAGTTCTTGTATTTTATTTACCAAGTGATTCAGGTGAAAAGGTAACTAAAAAAAAAAAACAAACTATTTTATAATAGCAATCAGAAAAACTATATAAATGAAAAATAAAGAGGAAAGCTATTACTAAAAGAATTTCGTAAACGATTGTCTAAAATTTCGATATTATCGCACGTATACAACATTTTCGATTTTTATAATATTAAAGAAATTTATATAAATTACACCGATAAAACGCTTTGTAAATATTGATAAGAGTCTAATGAACTATTTATACGAAAAAATAAGACGGTATATATGATCGTACTTCTAAATATATAATCGTCCTTGTAAATGGTTAACAAATGCTGCACATTTTATATATAAACAAATTTGATAAAATTGGCTGGGAAATTTTGTAAGAGTTCAAAACACTCTAGATGTTGACATGTAGTATCTGAATCTTTTCGGTAATACATTGCTAGTAGTGCCAATAGCAAATACGAAAATTTGAAAATATAGAAAACCAATAAAGATCTTCTAAGGATTCAAATCTATACTAAGTATTTTTTTTAAATAATTATCCAGTCGATTAGATGCTGTCAGCATCCTTGTAATTTCCCGAAGAAGACAATTACGATACTAATTAGTACAATTTAGAATTCAAAATTGTTTGTAGAAGTCAAATACTACATACTTATTAGTAGCATTAACTTTCGATTTGACTGTCGTGACTCATAAATTTAAAGGTTGTGTCCAAAAAATTTCAAATTTCAAAATGGCAGATTGGAATGCACTGGTAATTTTTTTGTTAATAGTAACAACAAAGGTGAATTCTAATTTACTACATTATACAAATCCGTAAGATATGTTTATGAGTCACCCTGTAATAGTAATATTAATATTACAAGCATGATATTCAATGGTTGTAGCTTCTAGTTCTCCTCTATATATTTTCCAATTCATATTAGAAAATAGAGGATAACAATCTTTTTATCCTTTTTTTAACCATTTCCATCTCTACCCCTCCTCTGGTATAACCAAAAGAAGAAAAAAATCAAACTATATATACAGTTGCTCACAAAAGTATCCGGCCACCCTACTTGGTTCAAAATATTTAATGTTTTTCACTTCATTTTCAATTAAGTATTTTTTTTAATATTGGCTATAAAAAGCCTTTACTAATGCACTTTATAATACTAGAAAAACATATTAGAAAAATGAATTAATTATCAGAAAAACTTACATAGCTGTCCGAACTCATAAAACATTTGACACTAAAGTGGGCCACTAAGTGTGTATGCATACGGGGGACTTCCCCAAAGTAAGTTTAGTTACCAAATAGTTTCCAAATAGTGCGCCTTTCGTGAAAAATTGCATTTCCGAATTATGTACTTAATTGTTTGGTTGTCAATTTTTTCTGAAGTATATTTAATTTTGATATTTCTATGATTGGATTATAAATTACAAGACTAAATAATGTTAAAAAATAATAATTATTTGTTTTCTGATATTTCAAACTTAACGCCTAAGATTAATTCTACTGAATAAAAGAAGTGGCCGGATACTTTTGTGAGCAACTGTATATATTCAAGAGTTAAAATGTTAAGCAATTTCTTTTATTACCATCTACTTTCCACATATCCCTACTAAATTTTCAACTTAAATGTGTCATGTAAGTATATTATAATATTATACAATTTTTTTTTTATTTGTCTGGTATATAATGGTAAATGTACATTCTACTATATACAAAATGGTTTTTTTTTACTTTCTTTTAACCATAAAATATAATCTAAAAAAATAAAAATAAAATAGAAAATCATTATTTACATTTCAGGTCACGTTATGCATATCGATACTTGTCTCATTGACAGTGTTCTTTTTACTTTTGGCTGAAATTATACCGCCAACATCATTGGCAATACCATTATTGGGAAAATATTTATTATTTACAATGATATTGGTATCCTTATCCGTATGGACAACTGTATGCGTACTCAATATACATTTCAGGTACTCCCCAAATTATACGAAAAACATAAAATTGAAAAAAAAAAAAAAAAATTAATAGCACTAACTATAAACTAAACTAAACTAAAAAAATAAAAAAATATTCCTTTTTTTTTATTCGTCCTTTAATATTCATTTTTCATTATTATAAGAAGAAAAAAAAAAGACTCTCTAATTTCATTTCGTTTTCATTTTCATTTTCATTTATCATTAAAAATACTAAAAAAAAAAAAAACGCATAATAGCATCAAATCATATACATACATAAAATAATAATAAAAATATAATAAAAAAAAAAAAAGGAAAATCATAATTATGTACAGTACCTTTTATGTACATTTTGTATGATATACAAAAAAAAAATCGAAGATACATAATATAAAAAAATAGAAAAAAAAAATGGAGTCATTAATGGGGTCCATTTTTTTTTTGTATCTTTTATGTATTTTAAATTTTTCATTTTTTATTTTTTGAGCGAATCTTTTACGATTAGAAAAAAAAATGAAAAATGAAAAATTTATATAGAAATGAAAATTTCTACTAATCAACGATTTGGAATTTTAAATCATTTTTTAGAAATTTTGTATATAAAAAAAGGAGAATTGAAAAATAGGAGTAGTTTTTAATTAAATTAAAATTGAATTTTTTCATTTGATTTGAAAATTAACATTTAACATTTTATAATTAATTAAATTTAATTAAATATTTTGATTTATAATGTGATGAGATATTTTTGTTGATTTAATTACATTTCTAGTGATTATTCTTCATTACATTTCTAGTGATTATGAAATATTTCAGATATAAATTTTGTGTAAACTTTTCCTAAATTTAATTAATAATCTAAATCGTTCATTATAGTTAATTAAATTAAATTATCTCTACATATTTCTAAGATCAAATTTATATATATAAAAATATTCTAAATTTGTGCCTAAAATTATGCAAATAAATTTTTTTGAATGCATAATTTTATGTGGTAAAAATTTGAAATTATATTTTAATATATCGCTCATTATTATGTTTATGTTTAAACAACCTAAAAATATGCAAATAGATTTATAATATAAACAAATTCACAACACATCATAATGAAAAGTTTATCGACATTTAAAGTCTAATGATTATTTTAAATTAAATTGTACAATCACACCTTTTTTTTATACTCCTTTAAAGATTTAAAATTACCACCTAAAAATATGCTAATTAAATTCTTTTACTGAATTTAAATAAGTAAATTTATTATTTACAATAATTATAAGAAATGAATCTACAATTTATTTAAAAAATTAAAAATTTTATATTAAAATTAATCCTTTTTATATTTTTAATGAAAAACTAAATTAAATTCTCCTCTTTATACAATATTCTAATCTAAATGATTTAAAATCTAAAAATTATATAGAAATAAATTAAAAAAAAACATTTCTAAAATTTATATGTATATGAGAGACACAAAAGAGGATTTTCTTCGATGAATTCCCTATAAATTTCATCGAAGTTACATCCTGATGCTTTAAAATCAGCCAAAACAAAAAAAAACACACCACTCCAAAAATTATCGCAATATTGTAAATGCAGCCTATCAAAATTACTATATAGTACAACACTGTCTTCTGCTGCTGTTACTGCTGATGTGCTGCTGCTACTAATACTACTACTACTACTATTGCTGTTTTAATTTGTTCTTACTTTAATTTTCTAATTTTTCAAAAACATTTTGTTTTATTTTGTTTTTTTAATTCAAATTTTTTCCATGTTTGCCTGCATGTAAGTATTTTTTTTTTTTTAATTTATTTAATCGAAAATTTACTATACTAAATCTTTGAATTTTATTAGTTATAATTTTCAGTTCTATTTATGTTATAGCTAAGTACTATAATACTACTAAATTACTAAATGTAAATTACATTACTATTTATTATTATTATTTGTGAACCAGCAAAAATAAAATTTGTATGCAACGTTGAAATTATTTTCTTTTTTTATTATTATCCTTTTTTTTTTTTGCAAACACTACAAATAAAAATATCCTTTATCTAATTTTCTGTTGTTGTTGTTGTTTCTATATATTTTTGGGTATTTTAGATCAACATCGACACATAATATGTCACCATTTGTACGTCGATTATTTTTACATTTTATGCCAAAAGTAATGATGATGAGACGTACACAATATACATTACCCGATTATGATGACTCAACACCAAGTAATGGTTATACAAATGAGATTGATGTGAGGTAAATAATAAAATTATGTATTCTAACTATGTATATATAAATGTACATTTATAGTAAAATCAGAAAATTTCTTGCTTTACTATATTTATGTAGCTATAATTTTTCTCGTTGTGGATTTTGTGTGGTAGAAAAGCAATGGGAAAATGTATTTTATATTAAAGACTGTCAAATTTTCTGTTATTTTCTTCTTGATTTAGAAATAATATAAAAACAAATTTATTCTGATGATATGTTTATTTAAATTATTCGTTTTCGTTTTTCGATAAATTGTTAAACATAAAAATAAAACTATATTTTTTGAAGATAATACATTTTTGTCTTAATATACTTTTATGTTATAAATGATAAAAAAAATATACAAAGTGATTCAATGAATACTGTATTTGATTTATGCTGGAATATTATTTTGAAAAAGTCACCCAGCACTTAAACAAATTACTTCTTTGAATTTATATTAAATGAATAGAATAAAGTAATATTTTGGTTCATAATTTCGGAATTTGGTTTGATCGATCAGTAAATTTGATCAGTAATTAAGTGATGATCGATCAGTAAATTTGATTTTTGATAAGTATTTAAGTGAACTCAATATTGAGCTATTAAAAAAACTTATGATTCAATATTATGTGCAATTAAGTTGCCAAAAACTTCCAAATACTCAAATCGAAATTTGTATAATTTTTGACAAACAAACCACTGAGCAGGTGGCGTGTAACTTATGAAATTTTATATAATTCGTGTGCAATTAGATGGACAATTAAATTAGCTAAAATTTATTAATTAATGTAATTTATTCCTTTGTTGAGTTTCAAGATTTCATGTTTGAGGTTGATATTTATATGCTTTTTTAAATCACTGAACTCTATGCTATCTCATACAATCCAAAAATTTGAAATCACTCAGTAAAAAAATGTTTTAATCATCAAGAAAGAAACAAAAAATTCTCTATTTAATTTTTTTTCTTAATCTTAAGAAGGATTATATATATGTATGTAAAATAAAATCATAAATTTCTAAAACATTTGCTGACTTTTAACAATGTTCATTTAATTTAATTCTTTCTTTTTTTTCTTTGCATGTTGTCAATTGTCACTACAGCAAGAAACCAAGAAACTATATATACTATACAATTTAATTTGCATAAATGTTTATATAAATAGTAAGAAATTTCTATGCAAAAACAAAAATATGCTAATTTGAAAATAACAAGAAATAAAATTTACAATTTTTACCCCCGCGCCAAAAAATTTATAATTACAATTCGTGACTATAAAAGTGAAACATAGTAAAAGAAGTAGTTTTCATAATAATCTCATTAAATTTATCCTTTTTTTTCATATTATCCTTTTTATATTATTGTACAAATGAAAAACTATAATTAATTTCTTAAGTGTTTTCTACACATTTACGAGTTATAAAACTTCAAATTTAATAATAGAAAATTCTCGAAAAATGTTCTATGGTGCATATATAATTTTTCTCTATACAAATATTTGCATATAAAACAGAAAAACTGACGACGTACTAAAAATTAGAAAATCTATTATCCTTTTTTTTTTTTTTTTTGGTACATATTTTATATAAAATTCTGTGGCTGGTTAAATTTTATATTTTAACTTTATTTAAATATTATTGTAATTATGTTTATTTGTTTGTATTTTTAATGGAATTGGTGGTGGTTGCTCGAAACATGCTGTAAATTTCGGAAGAAAAAACAAACTTATAATAAAGAAATTATTCTAGCGAATTTATAGAGAGAAAAAAAATTTGCAACATAATATTTGCATATTTGCATACGATATTCACTCTTTTACAAATCGTATAATATTTAAATAATCTTGTAAGATATTTTAGTTGGATCCTGCTGTACATCTGCGTGCATATATAATTATATAAAAGGATTCAACTACTTTTTTTCTTTGTTGTAAGAAAAATAAGACGATTAATGTTTTTGAAAATTTTATATTTTAATATCTTTTCTCCACTTGGAACATTTTTCATGAAATTCATTTAAATTAATTTTTTTATTAATTTTTTAAATTTTAACTATTTTGTAATTCATTTTAAATTAAAATTTTATCCGTATTGGATTTGTGAAAATTTTTGTGAGCATTAAAATAATTTTATTAAAATTGTGAATTAAACAGAAAAATTTTGAAAATATTATTAGTATTTATGATGGATTTTAGTGTGAGGAGAAAATTGACATAAACCAAAAATATGCACAGTGACTACCTCGTACTGTTGATAGAGAATTCCAGGACTTTTTGTTAATATTTTATGTACTAGGAAGCTACACCATAGATTAGATTAGATTAAAAGAGGGTAGTTAAGGCACATTTGCTACTCTCTGCCAACCGCGACCGATTGTGCTTACCCAAAATATCGCAGTCAGTTGATATTTAATCTTCTTTGGAATCTTAGTACCTTTCCTGACACGCAATATTTTTCCTCTTGATGGCGTAGAATAGCTTCGCATTCGCAAATGATGTACACCGCGGTTTCTTGCTTACTCGAAAAGTATCGACAGTCGCTCTATTTCCCGACTTTCCGATTTTATTCTTTAACTATTACCAGTGGCCTGTCAAAATTTAGAACCTGAAGCTCGTAGTGCATTTAAATTTTTTCTCATCCCAATGATTGTTATTAATTCTCATCTTGTATTTTTTATATATTTAATTTAACATTTTCGAAATTTCCAAATAAAATAAAATTAACATTAAATAAAAAATAAATAAAAAATAATAATTTTTTTTACTATATTTATATTATCCTAAAAAGTACTTAAACTGGACCTCAACATATGCGACCATCAGTCAGCCAATTTATTAATAATATTAATTTTATTACCCATTTACAATGCGATTTTATTATTTTTGATAAACTCTTTTTTTTATATATATATTTTATTTTTGGGTTATTTCATCTTTTGATCCGTTTCCATATTATTACCAAAATGAACGTTGATCATTGTCCTGAATTACAAATTACAAAATACAATAATATATACTATATATAAATAGGATAATAATATTTTACAAAAATTTTTGTATATGGTATAGTGGAGACACAGAGAGAGCTAAAAAAATATCCTTTTAAATAAAATTTATTATCTGGAAAGTAATTCTCTAACAACAACAAAAATCGTTTTAAGTGTAAAAAAAGGATATTATTTATATTATGTATATATTTGGATTTTTTCTTCATCTTCTTCTTTACATATATAACAATTTTATAGAGTGAATAAAATTTCGATTTTTCATCATTTCTTATTATCAATTTCTTTTTATATATTCATGGCGGCATATCGTTTCTCATTTTTTGAGGAAGAAAAAAAAAAAATAAATTTGCTAATTTTAAAAGAATATACATATATAAAAAAAAATTATTTTTCGTCTGATTATTTCGCTGAATTTAGGATGTAAAAAGGAGTTTCTCTTTTGATATGCCATTAAAAATATTTATTATGGATTTTTTTTTTTTCAGTCATAAAAAATATAAATGTATAATAATATTGCTTATTTTATATTATTATTTTTTTTTAAGTATATATAGAGGATTAAAAAGGATATAATAAGAGATTTATCAAAAGTGATGGTATATATATTTTTTTCTGAATTTTTCAAAATTTTTATTGATGTAATTAATTTCATTATAATATTATACTCGTATATATTCACAAATAATATATTGATAAAATTAAATTGATTCTATAAATTGAAGAAATTAAGTAAAATTTGATTGATAATTGAATTTATATTTATTTGAATATCATTTAGTCCATTTGTGTATGTTTTTTTTTCGTAATATCCGTGACAGTTTTAATTGTATAACTTGACAGCTGCAAATAGAGCTATTGGTGTGTTTGTTATTTACGCTCAGACCAGTCTGATCAATCTGATGGCTATTTCTTATTTCAATTTCAGATTACTCAGATTGATTTTTTTGATCGGAGAATTTTTACAGATTTTTCAGATTTATTATTGTTTGTGGCTAACTTTGTGCTTGATTTTGTTGTTATGGCTAAACTATTATCAGATTGTCATATATAATAATTTGTTTAACCAATTTTTTTTAATTATTTATATTTTTTGTAAATTAATAACAATAAAATATTATAAAAAGTAATATTTAATGAAAAATATTACAGAAATTGTTATTTAAATTGAAAAATAATTTCGGAAATTTAAGAATTCCAGAGTTGCCGACCAATATTTTCATTTTACCCGGCAACATTGTAGCATTTTTTGATCTGAAAATAATTTGACTGTTTCTTATTTTACTCGACAGATTAATCTGATTTCTGATTTTAAAAAATCTAGTCGATCTACAGGTTTAAATAAGAAACACACCAATTATGTGAACCTGACATAATCAACTATACTCTTTATCATCTATTCGGAATTTGAAAATTCCCATATATAGTGGGAGAAACTATAAATTTCCGAAGTTTTCATTTGTTTTGTCTGATAGATAATTGGTAAATTTTCCCTTAAAAATGTCTCATTCTTTTGTTGGAGAATGATTTCATAGCTGTAAGTTTTGTTCTCATTTCATCCTCATTTTATAATAACAGATTTTTCTTAAATGATCTTCATAACAAAGTTGACTATAATATTAGTACAACTTGGCTTCAATTCTGATTTATAGTGTAGGTAGTTTGAGGTATGAATACTACTTTTAGTTTCCTTTCTTAACACGTTGGCGGACATAAACTGCATTTGCAGTGGACCGATCATGTGATCTTTTGTTTCAGCTTTAGCTGAATCACGTGATGTTTTTTGTATCCGCCAATGTGTTAATTAATTTCACAATTTTTCGATCAAAATTTTGGTAAATTCTCTAATTTTTAACTGGTGTTCGTGTTCTTATTGCCTTCGGCTATGTGTGGCTCTTAGAAGCACCTCGAACAGGTTTTAGATCCATTGAAAATTTTTGGTTCCTGTTCCATAGTTATTTCGATAGTTTTTCTTCATTATCTTTGCTTTTCTCGTACAGTGACATTCAAATACTTCAACTCCCAGTCTAAAATCAATTCTCCCCTTTTATTAATTCGCTAAATTTAATATCTAAATAGCACTTCATTGTGGAGTAATAAAAAAGGATACTTTTTTTTGCAAAATAAATTATTTACGTACTCAAATTTCAGTTAATAAAATCTTATCTAATTACTTTGTTTATTCACAGAAAAATTATAAGTAATTTTCTTTTTTTTAGATTATTAGATTTATTTTAACTTAATTATTTTTGTTTTTTAAAAATATTTCAACATAAAAAATATAGAAATTTCCTTCGAAAAAAGAAATGTTATATAAAATACCGGATTGTCCCTAGAGAAACATAAAATAAAAATATTCCTTTTACACTCATAAAAAAAGACCAAAAGTGAAAACAAGTGATTAAAAATAATTTGTTTACCCTTTTTTTTTTGGTTGTTGGTTGCTTGGTTGTCGTCATTGTGTTAAATTGTAAAAAAACAAAAAATTTATCTTTTAATCCTTAAAAAAAATCATTGAAATTATGGCAATTCGTTTTATTTGTGTGATAAAATTATCGTTTAATCATAATTTTTACAAATACTTATTTTCGTTGAATGTAAACAAATATAAACAATAAAAATCATAATCTAAAAATCAAAATAGAAGAAAATTTTATTATCCAATTTTTATTATCATTATTATTATAATTTACGTAGTTTGCTAACATTAAAATATCCTTTTTCCTTGTTGTTGTTGTATAGATATATTTAAGGATTTTATAGATATTATTAAAAATCAATCGATAAATTATTATGTCTGAAGAGATAAATTTATGTCCTTGTTATTATTATATGAAAAAAAAAAAATTTAAAGGATGAAATTGAACCTTTGTAATGACGAAAAAAAATTTAGTGTAAATTTTAATTGTCTTTGTTTCCAACAGTGATTTTCATTGGAAAATATTAGAAGTGTGTTGTGCGTTATAAATTCCTTGAATCTTCATTTTTTTTTTTTTCGATCGAAATGTCAATATAATATTTTCATGGACTTTCTTTGAAAATTTTGAGTCTTTGACATGCCAATCTTGTGATATTGATATTATCAATGTCATTATTTATATTTCCATTTAAATTTTTATGTAATTATTTTATTCTACAAAAAAAAAATGGAAATTATGCTCTTAGCTTAGGACAATTTTCATGAAGCTTTTTGTTGAGTAGGGAAAGACGATTTCTTATTACATATATGAAAATTAAATTTTAGTCCTTTAAAATTTGTTCTTTTATTCTTCAATTTTTAAACTTGAATTAAATAATATTAATAAATAGATTTAAATATTGTTAAATCGCAAATATTATTCGAATTACGTCCAAAGAACTATCAAAGAATATGTATAAAATTTATATATTTATAAAAATATAAAACCAGAAAAATTAAATATGGAAATTGTAAATAAAATATATAAATAAAATTATTCATTTTTCAATTTTTATTATTTGTCAATTTTTTTTTTTTAATTTTTTATTTTTTTTGTAAAATATTTTTAAATAAACAAAATATAAATAAATATAAAAATTTTCATAAATTTTCATTTTTATATTTTCATCATTTTTCGGATCACAACAACAACAACGACAACAACCAAACCACAAATACCAATAATAAAAATTATAATAGAGACAGTATCAGTGATTTTCCAAGTGAATTTAAAGATGGTCAAGATATGGTCGGATATGATAATATGAATTCAAATTTACCACATTCATCAGGTGAATGTAAATGAACCCAAAATAACATTATAAATTTAAATATTTCTTTTCTTTTGTTTATTTATTAATTTTTCTCTTCGTATTCATCACGAAAATTTATAAATGAAAAAAGTTGAAAATCAATTTACAAAAAAAAAAAAAATTCATTTTCAATTCCCAAATTTTTTTATTTTATTTTTGTTTTCTATTATCTTTGTATTTTTTCCTTCTTGTATTTGTTTCTTCATTTTTTTGTATTTAGTTACTGATTCTGATCACACAATTCCCCGAAATTTAACACCCGAAGTCCTTCAAGCTTTACGAGCTGTCAGATTTATAGCACAACATATTAAAGATGCTGATAAGGATAATGAGGTAGGTGAACCGATCAACATTTCTTGAAAATATAAATTTCCAAAATGTATAATAAAATAAGAAAAAATCAGTGAAAAATTAATTTTTGTTTGAAAATTACGACTATATTTGACACTCTAGGAAACCCAGGACGAAATAGAATGAGAAGAAGAAGCAAAAAAAAAAAAAATGAAAAAGTTTTTTATTGAATTTTTCAATTTTTTCATTTTTTTTTGTTCCTATGTAGGAGAAAATGAGAAAAACTTTAGGCATTTTCTTATTTGTTTGTTTTTTTTTTTCCTTATTTGACTTTGTAACTGTTTACATGCATGAAATATATGAATTTTTTTCTTTTGGTTTGTGCTGTTGGATAGATTTATATTAAAAAAAGGACGAAATTTAGATGGTGGTGTGGTGGACCAGTGGTGGATAAGATGAAAAGTATTAAACGTAGAAAATAAATAAAATCATGTTCTTGTATTTTATTTTTTCCATCATTTCTGGCAAGTCAAAACACATAAAATTTTTCATTTGGAAAGTTTTTTTTTTTTTTGGTTGGTTTTGAAATAAAGAATTAAATTATAAGAACTGGCGAAAGAAATATAGCCCAGATCCTTTTTTTTTGCCGTGAGATGGATTTTTATTTTTGCTGTTAAAAGATGAAGATTTTTTTTGTTTTTCTTTTTTTTTTAAGTAAAACAATTTTTTTTATCCGCGTTTAGTTCCCATTTTGAATTTGGGTACGGAAAGGGTACGGAATTTGGGTACGGAAAGGGTACGGAATTTGGGTACGGAAAGGGTACGGAAACGGTATGGAATTGGTGTGGAATTCGTGTACGGAATGGGCACGGATTTTGGGAACGGAATTTAGACAAGGAAAGGGTAAGGAATTTTAGACGGAATGTGGGTACGGAATTTGGGTACGGAAGGGGTACGGAAAGTGTACAGAATTTGGGTACGGAATTCCGTACTATTTGGGTACGCCAGAAAGGGTACGGAATTTGGGTACGATATTTGGGTACGTAATGGGTACAGATTGTTTTTTGGTTTTTTTTTCGTATTTTTTTGAAGAAAAGAAACGGAGATACAAAATAATATATGTATCATTTATATATAAATAAGTAATGTTGTCCAAGGATGGGAACTAAATTGTATTTTAATGTGTTCAGAAGTGCCAGGAAGTGTAGTGTCCTTGTTTGACACTATGAGTAGGCGGTTTAACTAAAGGTTCTGGTACTGGGTTATTTTAGACTTAGTCTTTTCGTTGACTTTCGTGACACGTGATTATAGCAATTTTCATTCGCTTTCAAATTAAACTGTATATAAAAGTTTTTAAGCGAATTTGTCATCTTAGAATCAAAGCGTCCGACTTATTAAGCCAATTTTTCGAGTACTATGTTTAAGATAAAAACGAAAAACATTATAGTTTAATTTATTTACATATAAAACAATATAATTTTCAAGTAAAATTCCTCATTTTTCAAATCGAATTTAAGGAACTTTCAATATCAGATTTAATTGAATTTGATTTGCAAAATTCAAAATTACTAATTTTTAGTGAAAATTTTTATATACAGATTTCCTAGAATAATTATCCCGAAATGAAATGTGAATCTTTAATATTTTCAATTTTAAACTGACTCAAAATTTTTAATGTTTAACCTAAATTCTAATTCAATGAAACTATATAAAAATTTATATCTAGTTTCCATCTCTTACATTAAGATTTATGAATGCCTTATTATTTTTATATGATTCCATTCAATTTTCTATATTAATTCTTGTTTTGAAGCTTTGTTTTTGTTTTTGGTAAAATGTACGAAAATATATACAAACACAGACACACACACAAGTTATCCTTATTTTAGATTTTTGTCCTTCAAAAGTTTTTCTTTTCTCTTTTTTTTTTTTTTGTTGATTATTAGATTTATATCAAACGTTACTAAGTTAATTTTGACTTTCTACATAAGAAAAAAAAAACTTGAAATGATAAATTAATTTTATTTTTTTGTGACTTTACGTTGATTCAAAAATAAAAATAAATAAATAAATAAATAAAAAAATGTCCTATATATAAACGAAAAATGTCCTATAACTTTAATACATAATAAAAATAATACTTTTATTAAAGATCTTCAAAATTTAATTTAATTTTCAAATGTAATAAAATGTTCTTCCATTTTTTTTAAGGACTATTTTTGCAGATTACAAAAAATTCAATTACTGTCATTCTGTCATTGGAAAATTCTTTGCCAAATTATTTCAGTAAATGAAATGAAACGTTTCGCCTATAGTAAAACTTAGAACAACTTAGAATAGAAGTAATTAAAAATGATGACGAAATTTCCTTTTCAATCAATGAAAATGATAGTAGGGGGAAGATGGCTCCATTTCTTTCATATTTTTTTTAGGAGTTTTCCTATTCAATTATCAATAAGGACTTTGCAGTCTAAAATAATATTACTTAAGTATTATTTAATTCAAAGTTCTGTCACGAGTAGCGCTCTATAACAGAATTATTTTATGTTAATCCAAATAAGTCGCATGATTTTCTATTACAAAATTTCCCATCATCTAATTTCTAATCTCTTAACTGTTAAACAAACTCCTATGATTTTAATCTTCTTTCGCAGAATACAAATATTTCCATTTAAATAATTTCTTTTTCTATTTTATTTTCAGTTTAACATAATCTTTTTTTTTTTGTTACATAAATAAATTCAAATAAATTTATAAAAACTTTATCATAATATCATGATTTTCATATTTTATCGGTAGCGAGAAAAGTTTTTCCTTGAATTATACCTTAAATCGACAATAAAGAACAATTGAATTGGAAATTATTATTAAAATTACCCACAAAATATTATTCGTAGTAGTATACGAAATACGATAGTATCTCTCTATTTATGTAAATGTATGTAAGTTAATTAAGTTGAAGTGCATTCAAATTCAAAAGTATACCAGACAAATTTTATTTTAAATTTTTTTTTTTGTCGAAAATTTCGATTGCACAAAAGTTTTAAAAGATTAAAGTAAATTTTATTGTAACTCTTTTTATACACAAAAAAAAGAAGAAGAGAAAAGGTAAAATTTATGATTTACGAATTTTCAAATTTATATAATAGAAAAAAGAAATTTTGGAAGAAGATTTTGTAAAATGTTTGAGGAAAACTTTTTTTTTTATTATTGTTGAAAATTTTTGTTTGAATTTCAAATTATTTTGATCTTATAATAATATACAAAAAAAATTGTTGGTATTATAATAATGGTATACAAAC
Organism: Empis stercorea; assembly: GCA_949752835.1. Lineage (NCBI taxonomy): Eukaryota > Metazoa > Arthropoda > Insecta > Diptera > Empididae > Empis > Empis stercorea. The sequence continues at coordinate 6,863,269 of OX457086.1, read as the reverse complement.
CAATTAAAATTAATTGGAAAATCAGAAAGTTTTGTATAATACTTTTCCGAAATTATGTTTGTGAAGCTTATTAAAGGATTTTCAAAAATCAAAAAAAAAAGTTAGTTAATATAGGGAAACAAAATGAATTAATTTTATTGTAATTTTCTTAGGAAAAGAAATTTACAAAAATCTTCTTTCAAGAATATTTATAGTTCAAGCAAATTTAATATTTAAATTTTGAAAATAGATTTTAAAGATAAATTTGAATATAAATTTGAAAAGTGATCGATAAAGATTATTTAGAGTTCAGATTCATCTACTAATTATTGTGAAACAGAATTTTGATTTATATATTAAATTGTTTGGTTGAAAAATCATTTTAAAACTATTGCAAAAATCTAGAATGTGGAACCTACTATATAAATTCTCCTCTGCGGTGTTGTTATTATGATTCCATTTCCGAAATTTTTTTTAACATTTTAGTTTCTTTTAATACCATCTTTGTCTATAATCATTTTTATAATATATTAAAATATTTTTTAAACATTTATTTATCGTCTATGTAAGTAACATCATTCCATTAATGTTTTACTATAATCTAACATTAAAAATTATTCATACGACGAGTATAATAATGTAGAAATTGATGAAAATCAATTTTACTTATATACTTATATTTGAATTGATATTTTCCATATAATAAATATTTGTGTACTGAATCGTAAACGTATATTTATGTAATCAGGAAACTTTTTTTTTTTGCTATATTGTTTTAATAATAATATTTGCATGAAAATTGATATGAGAAAATTATTATTATTATGTTTATATAAAATCAAATAATACAAATATTTAATTCTAAAATACTGATTTGTAAATAAAATTTCCTAGAAAAATTATGGAGAAAATTATTTAGTTTCTAAATTTTTGTTTGTAACAAAAATTTTAATAATTATTTGCAATAAATATTGAATCATATACATATTTATATTCAACTTTAGTTTATTAAAGATTTATATCTTTAAATTTTTGACTTTTTGGAATTATTTGGTAAAATAATATTTAACCTTTTTTTTAAAGGTCAAATTTGATATTTTCCCTATCAACAACCAAATATATAATATTTCCATGTAAATTTAGTCAAGTGTAATAAATATATTCTTGAAAATCAAACTTTTCTATAACAAATCAAATAAAATTTGATTTTATGTGTAAATGAAATTTATGGAAATAATCAGTGAGCTGATTAATTTTTGATTGAAAATATATAGTTAAAATATCTAACATAAATTAATTAAATTAATTTCTAAGAATATTATTATCCAAAACTATATATAATATTTAATTTAAATTGAAAATTAAATCGTGAATAAGAAAATTACATATTTATAATTAAATCGGTTGGAAATGTGTACTTTTATGTCATTGGGTTTGGATAAAATTATAGATGATTTTCTTAATAAAAGATTACAGAAAAGTTTTAGGTTCAAGGATTAGTAAGCAAAAGCCAAAATAAGAAAGTTTGTTATCATTTTTGGTTGCCATTTTTTGGAGCATCTAATTTCTGTACAATTTTGTTAGATTTTCGTATTAGACAATATCAAATTTGATCACCGAATTACGATTATATTAGCTCCTTAGAAACATTTTAACACATTTGAATTTTATCTTAAGTTTTTTTTTGTTATTTCCTTTTTTAAATTATATTTCATTAAAAAAACGTTGAATAATATATATTTCCAACGAGAACTTTGAGAACAGAATGATTTTAATTAGAAGCAACCAGAAAAAAGTTCCTTAAATTAAATTAATTCAAGTTTGTATAAAAAAAGAGATTGTACAAATATATACAAAGAAAAAATTATTCCATAATCAAATAGAATTGTGAAAATTCTTTTGTGCTAAAGTGCATTTTCCAATTATACGAAGAAAATTCTTAAACAAATAATAGAAAAGTAATTCTATATAAGAAAAATATAATTTAAGACAAATTTTTCCAATACAATTTTAATATACAAATATATAAAATAAATAAATAGATAGAAATTAAATTTAATTAAAATTGGAAAATTTAATTAATTTTCTATAATAAAATTGAGAATTTGTATAATTTCCATTATTGAAGTTTTTTAAGTTTGTGTATTTTCTTCGAATATTGAACTAATGCTTGGCATTTAGTATTTGGAAATTGAAATCATTCTGAAAAAGGCATTGTGACACCATCACGTTGTGACACCATCATGACTAGATGACTTCGCGACTTACTATACCATCTTATAGCTTTTCAATGACTTTAACTGACAAAGTGTAATAAATTGAATTTGTAGCCAGCTTAAACCATTCCTGTCACCTACAAATCAAACAGAATTTCCGGAGAAAAATCATTACCAAAACTCAAATATACAAAAAATTTCTTTATTTTTTTTTCACAGGTTGTTGAAGATTGGAAATTTGTTTCAATGGTATTAGATCGTTTCTTTCTTTGGTTATTTACATTATCATGTGTTTTTGGTACAATTGCAATAATTTGTCAATCACCATCATTATGGGATACACGTCCACCAATTGATCAACGTTTAAGCGAAATACCATTAAGGAAAAATAATTTTATGTTACCACCAGATATTATACGACAAACATTAGATTAAATAATATTCAGATGAAATAATAATATGTATGTAAGGAAATTTTGTATTGAACTTTTGCAAATACTAAAATTTTGAGAAATTGTTACAATAATGCAATGAAATAATTTAAATTTGAATATAATCTTAGGTATCAATTTTAATTGATGTGGATGATATCTAATCCGATTTATGACTTGTATAAATCATTTAAAAATCGTATAAAATAAAATTCATTTAATCATAAATATATATAATACATAAAACTAATTATAAAGTAACTAACATAAATGGAATTTATTGAAATTTTATATTAAAATAAAATATAGTCAAATTATTATTAAATATATTAAATTATAAATGTTAAACATAAATAATAAACATTTCAAAAATTACCATAAAACATTAAATATTATTGACATTTTAACGAACTCATAAAAATTATAAAAAAAAATTTTTTGTTTTTTTATTTAAAAGTAAATTAAATTTATTAAATCATAAATTTGTTTATACATATATATTATATATGACATAGCATGGATTATGATAAATTTATTAATCTAATTAAATTTAATATTTCAATTTAAGTATATACCACAGTATAAAAAAATAACAAACAACTATTTATTAAATATATGTATTACATAATTCAATAAAAAAAAAATTAATTTAAAACAAAATTTTATTACATTTTGGTTTTAATATTTATTTATGTATTAACAGGATAATTTTATTTTGCTGTCAGATATTGGAACATAGAATTTAAGTATATTTATGTACATATATGAAAACATTACTTTTTTAGGATTCACGTTTCGCCTTCTATATTATAAATAGTTCGTTGATTTTACTTATGACTTAATCAGTGGATAGTTATTTACAGAATAGTTACAATGAATTGACAATGAATTAAGGAGTCTATCTTGAATTGTATACTTGAGAAATCTTCATTTTCCAACACCAATTGCTAATATATGTCCAAGACAATTGATAATATGTCCAAGTCCTAATATGTCCAAAACAAATTATGAAAAATTATTTTGGAAAGAGATAATTTCATATTTGATTTTTGGGAAATGATTAATTTGAGTTGTAAAAAGACGAATTTAATTTGAAAAAAATGAAAATGTTATGACGGAGGATCCTGTTCCATTTCAAAGTTAATTAATTGTATGGTACTTGTATGGTAATTGTATGGTAAGTTAATTAATTGTATGGTAATGAAATATACTAAATAAAATTAATTATAATTCTTTCCTAACAGTTTTTTTGAAATATTCAATTTTTCCTTTTCTTCAATAAATGATATATAAAATATTTTTTTTTTTAATTAGTTTAAAAACTTTGATCCAATTCCAATCAATTAACAATTAATTAAATTAAAATGAAATTTCCTCTTCTTGGAAATAAATTTTTTTATAGTATTTTGTTGTTATTTATTAATTTGATGAAATTAAATTCTTTTGATCTACTATCGTCCAATAAAAAAATTTCCTTTAATAGTAATTAAATTTCTATTAGTCAAATTAAATTAAAAAAATATTATAATTTTGTAATGTTTTTTTTTTATATGGAACATGAAAAATTGATTTTGTCCACGATTTGATATTAATTCTACAATGTTGTTGTTGTTATGAAGCTAGTAAGCTGGACAATAAACTATTCCAGTCATCCCACCAGAGAGGATGTCAAATAAGTTCATTATAAAAATAGAAATTTTCAGGCAAAAAAAAAAGCCCTTCAAAAAAATATAAGGAAGACAAATTTTACACTGTTAGAATTTCCTTTTTATTTTGATCCTTAACATCTTTTTAATTAAAAATTTTACTTGGTTTGTTAATTGTAAATGTAATTGTTAAGTGTTAGTGTCCAATATTCTAGGATTACTAAAAATTTTTACAGTGTATATTTTTATTATGCTAAATTAATTTATGTTTATTCAAAATTTCATTCATAAATATTTGATTTTTCTGTTTTATTTTCTCTCGCTTATCATTTTAATGAACATAATTTTTATATTATATTTCCTTTTTTTTTTTTAACTGAAAAGAAGTGAATTCTTTTTTTTTTTTTAAGATTCATTTTCCAGTTTTTCCGTTCTTCATTTTAATTAATTTTCCGTTTACAGGCAATTAATTATTTAGCCATCTGTCTTGTGCGCGTTTTTCTGTTTTGCTATATTTCTGTTTTTTTTTTTCCTATTCTATAATTTTTATTGTACTCGTATAGATCGTAGATAGTATAGATGTAATTTTAAATGTAAAAAGTTTTTCGATAAAATATAAATTTTCATTTTTCTTGATATATTCAGAATTTTTCATTTGGTACAATAGTGCAATATAGTCCAAATGAGAAATGGACTATTAATAGTCGATTTCGAAAACAATCAAATTGTAATTTAGGACCTAATAGTTTAATAAAAAGAATATAATTGACCAAACTGATCATTTTGGAATTAAGGAATTAATATCTAAGGATTGATACACTAATTGAAAGCTAAACAGTTTAAAGCTAATTTAAAGCTACATAAGTGCACTATGAAAAATTGAATATTGTTCAGTTCAGCTCAAAATGACTTCCATTATAAAATATTTTTAAGTTGAATCTTTACTGATTTAATTATGAAATATCCTTTTCACAACTATTATATTTTTTTAACTTTCAGAGCAATTAAATTCTTTTAAAAATCCCCATTAGCAAAAGCATAACTAAAATTTTCCTATTAAATATTTGAATATTTTCTAATTTTTTTTTTTTATAAGTTTTATAAAGAATTTTTCTATAATTTTCTGAAATATTTTTTGGATAAAATTTCTTTATTTTCATAGCCATCGGTGCATAGATTCTGTATTTTTTTTTTTTTTGTATTATGTAAATGGCATCCACCATTTCTGCTGTAATAAAGTTACATAAAATATAGAGAGAGAAAAAAAAAATAGTAGAACCGAAATAATTGAAAATGACTGTGAAATTTCAGAATAAATATTTAAAAAAAAAAATTTTATGTCGTAACGAAAATGTTGAAAAAACAAGATGAGAAATGTCTAAATTAATCTATTTTATAAAAGGAATAATTAAATTATATACAATTTTTAAGTAAAAATTCTTTTAAAAAAAAATTTTTTAGAAGAAAATAAAAATTTAAAATAAATTTTCTGTTCAAACAATTTTATGGTGAATAAGTTATAAGAAATTTTTTTTGGGTTAATATTAATTGATTTGCATTTTATTGAAAATTTCGAATTTTCTTAGAGAATTTATAATTTTTGGATAAGATATATATTTGTATATTCCTGATTTTTCATTTTGTGCACAGAATAAATTGGAAATAATTAAATGGAAGAAAATTATATATAAATTTAAAATTAATTTTCAATTTAAAAATTTTCATGGAATTAAATCTACGATAAATGCAGATATAGTGTAATGTAATTCATACAAGAAAATTAAAGATCACAAAACTAATGAAGGAAATTACATATTTTCGACCCAAAAGTATGCAATTAATAAAATTATTCATTAACTTACATTTCCTTTCTGAAGTTTTGGAACTAATTTCTTTCCGTTTTTCTGACCTGGTATCATGTGTACCTAAAGTTAAGCAGCAGATTGTATTTATTACTAGATTTAGTGACTAAAATTATTGAGATTAAGTGGTCCAATTGGATTTAATATTATCTAGAGAACATCAAGCAAAAAATATATTTCTGCGAAATTTCTAAAAGCTATATAGGTCTACTAGGCTAGATCTAGACCTATATTAAATTATTGCATCAAGAGATATAGAATGGCTAAGATATTTGCTGTAGGAATTCAACATATGCTATGTCATTTTTACTTAATATTAACACAACAGCAAATTTTGCATCCTACTGATTTGTAAGTTGGAAATTTAAACTAGTTAGCACCCGGTATTAAAAATTGTAAATAAGTAAATATATATATTTTTTATATTCTCTTATTTATATATTTTATATTTTGCTAATTACACTTTAGTATATATAGTAAGCAAATATCCTGTATTTTTTTTTCTGTGTGTGTTGTTAATAAATTGTTAATTTTCTTCTTTGTTCATTAGTCGAAAGATTGTATTTTTCTTTTACTTTTTTTGTTTTGTTTTATAAGTAAAAACTACAACGCCTGATGATATGCAATGAAAACAAATCCTTGAACTACGTGAGACCAATTAATACTTCTTTTTTTTAAAAGAAGAAAAACGTATAACAAGTAAGTATCTTTTTAGTAAAACTTTTATTACGTCGTCGTACAAACAAAACATAAGTTTTTTTTTTCTTATATCTTTTAGTTTTTCGTTTTTGTTACTTTTTTTATGTGCACAAACGGAAAAAAAAAAATAATAAACTTATATAAGATAAAAAAAAGAATTTGTAGTATTTTAAAGTTGTTTGAAATAATTTCACCTTGTTTTACGAAAAATTTTTACGACAATAAAAATAATGACAACAAGATAATAAAAAAAATTATTAAAGAAATTGGAAATAATTTTATTTTTAAGTTAAATATTTGTTTTTCTTTTTCCATTTTTTTTATTATTATTGAATTTTAATTTTAATGGTAAATTTAATGGTAAACTAAAAAGAAAGTGAGAATTTTACTTAATATTTTTGTGTAAAAAAGTTTATGGGAAATTTTAAAGTTGTAACTTAATAAAAAATAGAGTTAATATTTAAATCGATGATTAAATTTATTTTC